>JBBGZY010003743.1:0-108585 GCA_037952925.1 Lithobates clamitans
GAGCTTACACTCTAATGTCCCCTCCCCCCACAGTCACATCAGTCTCTATACAGAGGAGCTTACACTCTAATGTCCCCTCCCCCCACAGTCACATCAGTCTCTATACAGAGGAGCTTACACTCTAATGTCCCCTCCCCCACAGTCACATCAGTCTCTGTACAGAGGAGCTTACACTCTAATGTCCCCTCCCCCCACAGTCACATCAGTCTCTATACAGAGGAGCTTACACTCTAATGTCCCCTCCCCCACAGTCACATCAGTCTCTATACAGAGGAGCTTACACTCTAATGTCCCCTCCCCCCACAGTCACATCAGTCTCTATACAGAGGAGCTTACACTCTAATGTCCCCTCCCCCCACAGTCACATCAGTCTCTGTACAGAGGAGCTTACACTCTAATGTCCCCTCCCCCCACGGTCATATCAGTCTCTATACAGAGGAGCTTACACTCTAATGTCCCCTCCCCCCACAGTCATATCAGTCTCTATACAGAGGAGCTTACACTCTAATGTCCCCTCCCCCCACAGTCACCTCAGTCTCTGTACAGAGGAGCTTACACTCTAATGTCCCCTCCCCCCACGGTCATATCAGTCTCTGTACAGAGGAGCTTACACTCTAATGTCCCCTCCCCCCACAGTCACATCAGTCTCTATACAGAGGAGCTTACACTCTAATCTCCCCTCCCCCCCACAGTCACATCAGTCTCTATACAGAGGAGCTTACACTCTAATGTCCCCTCCCCCCACAGTCACATCAGTCTCTATACAGAGGAGCTTACACTCTAATGTCCCCTCCCACCACAGTCACATCAGTCTCTATACAGAGGAGCTTACACTCTAATGTCCCCTCCCCCACAGTCATATCAGTCTCTATACAGAGGAGCTTACACTCTAATGTCCCCTCCCCCACAGTCATATCAGTCTCTGTACAGAGGAGCTTACACTCTAATGTCCCCTCCCCCTCAGTCACATCAGTCTCTATACAGAGGAGCTTACACTCTAATGTCCCCTCCCCCCACAGTCATATCAGTCTCTGTACAGAGGAGCTTACACTCTAATGTCCCCTCCCCCTCAGTCACATCAGTCTCTATACAGAGGAGCTTACACTCTAATGTCCCCTCCCCCACAGTCACATCAGTCTCTATACAGAGGAGCTTACACTCTAATGTCCCCTCCCCCCACAGTCACATCAGTCTCTGTACAGAGGAGCTTACACTCTAATGTCCCCTCCCCCCACAGTCACATCAGTCTCTATACAGAGGAGCTTACACTCTAATGTCCCCTCCCCCACAGTCACATCAGTCTCTGTACAGAGGAGCTTACACTCTAATGTCCCCTCCCCCCCACAGTCACATCAGTCTCTGTACAGAGGAGCTTACACTCTAATGTCCCCTCCCCCACAGTCACATCAGTCTCTGTACAGAGGAGCTTACACTCTAATGTCCCCTCCCCCCACAGTCACATCAGTCTCTGTACAGAGGAGCTTACACTCTAATGTCCCCTCCCCCCACAGTCACATCAGTCTCTATACAGAGGAGCTTACACTCTAATGTCCCCTCCCCCACAGTCACATCAGTCTCTGTACAGAGGAGCTTACACTCTAATGTCCCCTCCCCCCACAGTCACATCAGTCTCTGTACAGAGGAGCTTACACTCTAATGTCCCCTCCCCCACAGTCACATCAGTCTCTATACAGAGGAGCTTACACTCTAATGTCCCCTCCCCCCACAGTCACATCAGTCTCTGTACAGAGGAGCTTACACTCTAATGTCCCCTCCCCCCACAGTCACATCAGTCTCTGTACAGAGGAGCTTACACTCTAATGTCCCCTCCCCCCACAGTCACATCAGTCTCTATACAGAGGAGCTTACACTCTAATGTCCCCTCCCCCACAGTCACATCAGTCTCTGTACAGAGGAGCTTACACTCTAATGTCCCCTTCCCCCACAGTCACATCAGTCTCTGTACAGAGGAGCTTACACTCTAATGTCCCCTTCCCCCACAGTCACATCAGTCTCTGTACAGAGGAGCTTACACTCTAATGTCCCCTCCCCCCACAGTCACATCAGTCTCTATACAGAGGAGCTTACACTCTAATGTCCCCTCCCCCACAGTCACATCAGTCTCTATACAGAGGAGCTTACACTCTAATGTCCCCTCCCCCCACAGTCACATCAGTCTCTATACAGAGGAGCTTACACTCTAATGTCCCCTCCCCCACAGTCACATCAGTCTCTGTACAGAGGAGCTTACACTCTAATGTCCCCTCCCCCCACAGTCACATCAGTCTCTGTACAGAGGAGCTTACACTCTAATGTCCCCTCCCCCACAGTCACATCAGTCTCTATACAGAGGAGCTTACACTCTAATGTCCCCTCCCCCCACAGTCACATCTGTCTCTGTACAGAGGAGCTTACACTCTAATGTCCCCTCCCCCACAGTCACATCAGTCTCTATACAGAGGAGCTTACACTCTAATGTCCCCTCCCCCACAGTCACATCAGTCTCTATACAGAGGAGCTTACACTCTAATGTCCCCTCCCCCCCACAGTCACATCAGTCTCTATACAGAGGAGCTTACACTCTAATGTCCCCTCCCCCCCCAGTCACATCTGTCTCTGTACAGAGGAGCTTACACTCTAATGTCCCCTCCCCCACAGTCACATCAGTCTCTATACAGAGGAGCTTACACTCTAATGTCCCCTCCCCCCACAGTCACATCAGCCTCTATACAGAGGAGCTTACACTCTAATGTCCCCTCCCCCCACATCAGTCTCTGTACAGAGGAGCTTACACTCTAATGTCCCCTCCCCCCCACAGTCACATCAGTCTCTATACAGAGGAGCTTACACTCTAATGTCCCCTCCCCCCCACAGTCACATCAGTCTCTATACAGAGGAGCTTACACTCTAATGTCCCCTCCCCCACAGTCACATCAGTCTCTATACAGAGGAGCTTACACTCTAATGTCCCCTCCCCCCACAGTCACATCAGTCTCTATACAGAGGAGCTTACACTCTAATGTCCCCTCCCCCCACAGTCACATCAGTCTCTATACAGAGGAGCTTACACTCTAATGTCCCCTCCCCCCACATCAGTCTCTGTACAGAGGAGCTTACACTCTAATGTCCCCCCCCCCCCACAGTCACATCAGTCTCTATACAGAGGAGCTTACACTCTAATGTCCCCTCCCCCCACAGTCACATCAGTCTCTGTACAGAGGAGCTTACACTCTAATGTCCCCTCCCCCCCACAGTCACATCAGTCTCTATACAGAGGAGCTTACACTCTAATGTCCCCTCCCCCACAGTCACATCAGTCTCTGTACAGAGGAGCTTACACTCTAATGTCCCCTCCCCCACAGTCACATCAGTCTCTATACAGAGGAGCTTACACTCTAATGTCCCCTCCCCCCACAGTCACATCAGTCTCTATACAGAGGAGCTTACACTCTAATGTCCCCTCCCCCCACAGTCACATCAGTCTCTGTACAGAGGAGCTTACACTCTAATGTCCCCTCCCCCCCACAGTCACATCAGTCTCTATACAGAGGAGCTTACACTCTAATGTCCCCTCCCCCCACAGTCACATCAGTCTCTATACAGAGGAGCTTACACTCTAATGTCCCCTCCCCCACAGTCACATCAGTCTCTATACAGAGGAGCTTACACTCTAATGTCCCCTCCCCCCACAGTCACATCAGTCTCTGTACAGAGGAGCTTACACTCTAATGTCCCCTCCCCCCCACAGTCACATCAGTCTCTGTACAGAGGAGCTTACACTCTAATGTCCTCTCCCCCCCCCCCACAGTCACATCAGTCTCTATACAGAGGAGCTTACACTCTAATGTCCCCTCCCCCACAGTCATATCAGTCTCTGTACAGAGGAGCTTACACTCTAATGTCCCCTCCCCCACAGTCATATCAGTCTCTGTACAGAGGAGCTTACACTCTAATGTCCCCTCCCCCCACAGTCACATCAGTCTCTATACAGAAGAGCTTACACTCTAATGTCCCCTCCCCCACAGTCACATCAGTCTCTATACAGAGGAGCTTACACTCTAATGTCTCCTCCCCCCACAGTCACATCAGTCTCTATACAGAGGAGCTTACACTCTAATGTCCCCTCCCCCCACAGTCACATCAGTCTCTATACAGAGGAGCTTACACTCTAATGTCTCCTCCCCCCACAGTCACATCAGTCTCTATACAGAGGAGCTTACACTCTAATGTCCCCTCCCCCCACAGTCACATCAGTCTCTATACAGAGGAGCTTACACTCTAATGTCCCCTCCCCCACAGTCACATCAGTCTCTGTACAGAGGAGCTTACACTCTAATGTCCCCTCCCCCACAGTCACATCAGTCTCTATACAGAGGAGCTTACACTCTAATGTCCCCTCCCCCCACAGTCACATCAGTCTCTATACAGAGGAGCTTACACTCTAATGTCCCCTCCCCCACAGTCACATCAGTCTCTGTACAGAGGAGCTTACACTCTAATGTCCCCTCCCCCACAGTCACATCAGTCTCTATACAGAGGAGCTTACACTCTAATGTCCCCCCCCCACAGTCACATCAGTCTCTATACAGAGGAGCTTACACTCTAATGTCCCCTCCCCCCCCCACAGTCACATCAGTCTCTGTACAGAGGAGCTTACACTCTAATGTCCCCTCCCCCACAGTCACATCAGTCTCTATACAGAGGAGCTTACACTCTAATGTCCCCTCCCCCACAGTCACATCAGTCTCTATACAGAGGAGCTTACACTCTAATGTCCCCTCCCCCACAGTCACATCAGTCTCTGTACAGAGGAGCTTACACTCTAATGTCCCCTCCCCCACAGTCACATCAGTCTCTGTACAGAGGAGCTTACACTCTAATGTCCCCCCCCCACAGTCACATCAGTCTCTGTACAGAGGAGCTTACACTCTAATGTCCCCTCCCCCCACAGTCACATCAGTCTCTGTACAGAGGAGCTTACACTCTAATGTCCCGTCCCCCCCCCACAGTCACATCAGTCTCTATACAGAGGAGCTTACACTCTAATGTCCCCTCCCCCCCCCCACAGTCACATCAGTCTCTATACAGAGGAGCTTACACTCTAATGTCCCCTCCCCCACAGTCATATCAGTCTCTGTACAGAGGAGCTTACACTCTAATGTCCCCCCCCCCCTACAGTCACATCAGTCTCTATACAGAGGAGCTTACACTCTAATGTCCCCCCCCACAGTCACATCAGTCTCTATACAGAGGAGCTTACACTCTAATGTCCCCTCCCCCCACAGTCACATCAGTCTCTATACAGAGGAGCTTACACTCTAATGTCCCCTCCCCCCCACAGTCACATCAGTCTCTGTACAGAGGAGCTTACACTCTAATGTCCCCTCCCCCACAGTCACATCAGTCTCTGTACAGAGGAGCTTACACTCTAATGTCCCCTCCCCCCACAGTCACATCAGTCTCTATACAGAGGAGCTTACACTCTAATGTCCCCTCCCCCCACAGTCACATCAGTCTCTGTACAGAGGAGCTTACACTCTAATGTCCCCTCCCCCACAGTCACATCAGTCTCTATACAGAGGAGCTTACACTCTAATGTCCCCTCCCCCCACAGTCACATCAGTCTCTGTACAGAGGAGCTTACACTCTAATGTCCCCCCCCCCACAGTCACATCAGTCTCTATACAAAGGAGCTTACACTCTAATGTCCCCTCCCCCCACAGTCACATCAGTCTCTGTACAGAGGAGCTTACACTCTAATGTCCCCTCCCCCACAGTCACATCAGTCTCTATACAAAGGAGCTTACACTCTAATGTCCCCTCCCCCCACAGTCACATCAGTCTCTGTACAGAGGAGCTTACACTCTAATGTCCCCTCCCCCCACAGTCACATCAGTCTCTATACAGAGGAGCTTACACTCTAATGTCCCCTCCCCCCCACAGTCACATCAGTCTCTATACAGAGGAGCTTACACTCTAATGTCCCCTCCCCCCACAGTCACATCAGTCTCTGTACAGAGGAGCTTACACTCTAATGTCCCCTCCCCCCACAGTCACATCAGTCTCTGTACAGAGGAGCTTACACTCTAATATCTCCCTCCCCCCACAGTCACATCAGTCTCTGTACAGAGGAGCTTACACTCTAATGTCCCCTCCCCCACAGTCACATCAGTCTCTATACAGAGGAGCTTACACTCTAATGTCCCCTCCCCCCACAGTCACATCAGTCTCTATACAGAGGAGCTTACACTCTAATGCCCCCCCTCCCCCACAGTCACATCAGTCTCTATACAGAGGAGCTTACACTCTAATGTCCCCCCCTCCCCCACAGTCACATCAGTCTCTATACAGAGGAGCTTACACTCTAATGTCCCCTCCCCCCCACAGTCACATCAGTCTCTATACAGAGGAGCTTACACTCTAATGTCCCCTCCCCCCACAGTCACATCAGTCTCTATACAGAGGAGCTTACACTCTAATGTCCCCTCCCCCACAGTCACATCAGTCTCTGTACAGAGGAGCTTACACTCTAATGTCTCCTCCCCCCCACAGTCACATCAGTCTCTATACAGAGGAGCTTACACTCTAATGTCCCCTCCCCCACAGTCACATCAGTCTCTATACAGAGGAGCTTACACTCTAATGTCCCCTCCCCCACAGTCACATCAGTCTCTATACAGAGGAGCTTACACTCTAATGTCCCCTCCCCCCCACAGTCACATCAGTCTCTATACAGAGGAGCTTACACTCTAATGTCCCCTCCCCCCACAGTCACATCAGTCTCTATACAGAGGAGCTTACACTCTAATGTCCCCTCCCCCCACAGTCACATCAGTCTCTATACAGAGGAGCTTACACTCTAATGTCCCCTCCCCCCCACAGTCACATCAGTCTCTATACAGAGGAGCTTACACTCTAATGTCCCCTCCCCCCCACAGTCACATCAGTCTCTATACAGAGGAGCTTACACTCTAATGCCCCCCCTCCCCCACACTCACATCAGTCTCTATACAGAGGAGCTTACACTCTAATGTCCCCTCCCCCCACAGTCACATCAGTCTCTATACAGAGGAGCTTACACTCTAATGTCCCCTCCCCCCCACAGTCACATCAGTCTCTATACAGAGGAGCTTACACTCTAATGTCCCCTCCCCCCAAAGTCACATCAGTCTCTATACAGAGGAGCTTACACTCTAATGTCCCCTCCCCCCACATCACTCTCTATACAGAGGAGCTTACACTCTAATGTCCCCTCCCCCCACAGTCACATCAGTCTCTATACAGAGGAGCTTACACTCTAATGTCCCCTCCCCCCACAGTCACATCAGTCTCTGTACAGAGGAGCTTACACTCTAATGTCCCCTCCCCCCACAGTCACATCAGTCTCTATACAGAGGAGCTTACACTCTAATGTCCCCTCCCCCACAGTCACATCAGTCTCTATACAGAGGAGCTTACACTCTAATGTCCCCTCCCCCCACATCACTCTCTATACAGAGGAGCTTACACTCTAATGTCCCCTCCCCCCCACAGTCACATCAGTCTCTGTACAGAGGAGCTTACACTCTAATGTCCCCTCCCCCACAGTCACATCAGTCTCTGTACAGAGGAGCTTACACTCTAATGTCCCCTCCCCCCACAGTCACATCAGTCTCTATACAGAGGAGCTTACACTCTAATGTCCCCTCCCCCCACAGTCACATCAGTCTCTGTACAGAGGAGCTTACACTCTAATGTCCCCTCCCCCCACAGTCACATCAGTCTCTATACAGAGGAGCTTACACTCTAATGTCCCCTCCCCCCCCACAGTCACATCAGTCTCTATACAGAGGAGCTTACACTCTAATGTCCCCTCCCCCACAGTCACATCAGTCTCTATACAGAGGAGCTTACACTCTAATGTCCCCTCCCCCACAGTCACATCAGTCTCTGTACAGAGGAGCTTACACTCTAATGTCCCCTCCCCCACAGTCACATCAGTCTCTGTACAGAGGAGCTTACACTCTAATGTCCCCTCCCCCCACAGTCACATCAGTCTCTATACAGAGGAGCTTACACTCTAATGCCCCCTCCCTCACAGTCACATCAGTCTCTGTACAGAGGAGCTTACACTCTAATGTCCCCCCCCCACAGTCACATCAGTCTCTATACAGAGGAGCTTACACTCTAATGTCCCCTCCCCCCACAGTCACATCAGTCTCTATACAGAGGAGCTTACACTCTAATGTCCCCTCCCCCCACAGTCACATCAGTCTCTATACAGAGGAGCTTACACTCTAATGTCCCCTCCCCCACAGTCACATCAGTCTCTGTACAGAGGAGCTTACACTCTAATGTCCCCTCCCCCACAGTCACATCAGTCTCTATACAGAGGAGCTTACACTCTAATGTCCCCTCCCCCACAGTCACATCAGTCTCTATACAGAGGAGCTTACACTCTAATGTCCCCTCCCCCCACAGTCACATCAGTCTCTATACAGAGGAGCTTACACTCTAATGTCCCCTCCCCCCACAGTCACATCAGTCTCTGTACAGAGGAGCTTACACTCTAATGTCCCCTCCCCCCACGGTCATATCAGTCTCTATACAGAGGAGCTTACACTCTAATGTCCCCTCCCCCACAGTCACCTCAGTCTCTGTACAGAGGAGCTTACACTCTAATGTCCCCTCCCCCCACGGTCATATCAGTCTCTGTACAGAGGAGCTTACACTCTAATGTCCCCTCCCCCACAGTCACATCAGTCTCTATACAGAGGAGCTTACACTCTAATCTCCCCTCCCCCCCCCACAGTCACATCAGTCTCTATACAGAGGAGCTTACACTCTAATGTCCCCTCCCCCACAGTCACATCAGTCTCTATACAGAGGAGCTTACACTCTAATGTCCCCTCCCACCACAGTCACATCAGTCTCTATACAGAGGAGCTTACACTCTAATGTCCCCTCCCCCACAGTCATATCAGTCTCTATACAGAGGAGCTTACACTCTAATGTCCCCTCCCCCACAGTCATATCAGTCTCTGTACAGAGGAGCTTACACTCTAATGTCCCCTCCCCCTCAGTCACATCAGTCTCTATACAGAGGAGCTTACACTCTAATGTCCCCTCCCCCACAGTCATATCAGTCTCTGTACAGAGGAGCTTACACTCTAATGTCCCCTCCCAGTCACATCAGTCTCTATACAGAGGAGCTTACACTCTAATGTCCCTCCCCCACAGTCACATCAGTCTCTATACAGAGGAGCTTACACTCTAATGTCCCCTCCCCCCACAGTCACATCAGTCTCTGTACAGAGGAGCTTACACTCTAATGTCCCCTCCCCCCACAGTCACATCAGTCTCTATACAGAGGAGCTTACACTCTAATGTCCCCTCCCCCCACAGTCACATCAGTCTCTGTACAGAGGAGCTTACACTCTAATGTCCCCTCCCCCCACAGTCACATCAGTCTCTGTACAGAGGAGCTTACACTCTAATGTCCCCTCCCCCCACAGTCACATCAGTCTCTATACAGAGGAGCTTACACTCTAATGTCCCCTCCCCCACAGTCACATCAGTCTCTGTACAGAGGAGCTTACACTCTAATGTCCCCTCCCCCCACAGTCACATCAGTCTCTGTACAGAGGAGCTTACACTCTAATGTCCCCTCCCCCACAGTCACATCAGTCTCTATACAGAGGAGCTTACACTCTAATGTCCCCTCCCCCACAGTCACATCAGTCTCTGTACAGAGGAGCTTACACTCTAATGTCCCCTCCCCCCACAGTCACATCAGTCTCTGTACAGAGGAGCTTACACTCTAATGTCCCCTCCCCCCACAGTCACATCAGTCTCTATACAGAGGAGCTTACACTCTAATGTCCCCTCCCCCCACAGTCACATCAGTCTCTATACAGAGGAGCTTACACTCTAATGTCCCCTCCCCCACAGTCACATCAGTCTCTGTACAGAGGAGCTTACACTCTAATGTCCCCTCCCCCCACAGTCACATCAGTCTCTGTACAGAGGAGCTTACACTCTAATGTCCCCTTCCCCCACAGTCACATCAGTCTCTGTACAGAGGAGCTTACACTCTAATGTCCCCTCCCCCCACAGTCACATCAGTCTCTATACAGAGGAGCTTACACTCTAATGTCCCCTCCCCCACAGTCACATCAGTCTCTATACAGAGGAGCTTACACTCTAATGTCCCCTCCCCCCACAGTCACATCAGTCTCTATACAGAGGAGCTTACACTCTAATGTCCCCTCCCCCACAGTCACATCAGTCTCTGTACAGAGGAGCTTACACTCTAATGTCCCCTCCCCCCACAGTCACATCAGTCTCTGTACAGAGGAGCTTACACTCTAATGTCCCCTCCCCCACAGTCACATCAGTCTCTATACAGAGGAGCTTACACTCTAATGTCCCCTCCCCCCACAGTCACATCAGTCTCTGTACAGAGGAGCTTACACTCTAATGTCCCCTCCCCCACAGTCACATCAGTCTCTATACAGAGGAGCTTACACTCTAATGTCCCCTCCCCCACAGTCACATCAGTCTCTATACAGAGGAGCTTACACTCTAATGTCCCCTCCCCCCCACAGTCACATCAGTCTCTATACAGAGGAGCTTACACTCTAATGTCCCCTCCCCCCACAGTCACATCAGTCTCTATACAGAGGAGCTTACACTCTAATGTCCCCTCCCCCACAGTCACATCAGTCTCTATACAGAGGAGCTTACACTCTAATGTCCCCTCCCCCCACAGTCACATCAGTCTCTATACAGAGGAGCTTACACTCTAATGTCCCCTCCCCCCACAGTCACATCAGTCTCTGTACAGAGGAGCTTACACTCTAATGTCCCCTCCCCCCCACAGTCACATCAGTCTCTATACAGAGGAGCTTACACTCTAATGTCCCCTCCCCCCACAGTCACATCAGTCTCTATACAGAGGAGCTTACACTCTAATGTCCCCTCCCCCACAGTCACATCAGTCTCTATACAGAGGAGCTTACACTCTAATGTCCCCTCCCCCCACAGTCACATCAGTCTCTATACAGAGGAGCTTACACTCTAATGTCCCCTCCCCCCCACAATCAGTCTCTGTACAGAGGAGCTTACACTCTAATGTCCCCTCCCCCCCACAGTCACATCAGTCTCTATACAGAGGAGCTTACACTCTAATGTCCCCTCCCCCCACAGTCACATCAGTCTCTGTACAGAGGAGCTTACACTCTAATGTCCCCTCCCCCCACAGTCACATCAGTCTCTATACAGAGGAGCTTACACTCTAATGTCCCCTCCCCCCACAGTCACATCAGTCTCTGTACAGAGGAGCTTACACTCTAATGTCCCCTCCCCCCACAGTCACATCAGTCTCTATACAGAGGAGCTTACACTCTAATGTCCCCTCCCCCCACAGTCACATCAGTCTCTATACAGAGGAGCTTACACTCTAATGTCCCCTCCCCCACAGTCACATCAGTCTCTGTACAGAGGAGCTTACACTCTAATGTCCCCTCCCCCCACAGTCACATCAGTCTCTATACAGAGGAGCTTACACTCTAATGTCCCCTCCCCCCCACAGTCACATCAGTCTCTGTACAGAGGAGCTTACACTCTAATGTCCCCTCCCCCCACAGTCACATCAGTCTCTATACAGAGGAGCTTACACTCTAATGTCCCCTCCCCCCACAATCACATCAGTCTCTATACAGAGGAGCTTACACTCTAATGTCCCCTCCCCCCACAGTCACATCAGTCTCTATACAGAGGAGCTTACACTCTAATGTCCCCTCCCCCCACAGTCACATCAGTCTCTGTACAGAGGAGCTTACACTCTAATGTCCCCTCCCCCCACAGTCACATCAGTCTCTATACAGAGGAGCTTACACTCTAATGTCCCCTCCCCCCACAGTCACATCAGTCTCTGTACAGAGGAGCTTACACTCTAATGTCCCCTCCCCCCCACAGTCACATCAGTCTCTGTACAGAGGAGCTTACACTCTGATGTCCCCTCCCCCCACAGTCACATCAGTCTCTGTACAGAGGAGCTTACACTCTAATGTCCCCTCCCCCCCACAGTCACATCAGTCTCTGTACAGAGGAGCTTACACTCTAATGTCCCCTCCCCCCCCCCCCACAGTCACATCAGTCTCTATACAGAGGAGCTTACACTCTAATGTCCCCTCCCCCCACAGTCATATCAGTCTCTGTACAGAGGAGCTTACACTCTAATGTCCCCTCCCCCACAGTCATATCAGTCTCTGTACAGAGGAGCTTACACTCTAATGTCCCCTCCCCCCACAGTCACATCAGTCTCTATACAGAAGAGCTTACACTCTAATGTCCCCTCCCCCACAGTCACATCAGTCTCTATACAGAGGAGCTTACACTCTAATGTCTCCCTCCCCCCACAGTCACATCAGTCTCTATACAGAGGAGCTTACACTCTAATGTCCCCTCCCCCCACAGTCACATCAGTCTCTATACAGAGGAGCTTACACTCTAATGTCTCCTCCCCCCACAGTCACATCAGTCTCTATACAGAGGAGCTTACACTCTAATGTCCCCTCCCCCCACAGTCACATCAGTCTCTATACAGAGGAGCTTACACTCTAATGTCCCCTCCCCCACAGTCACATCAGTCTCTATACAGAGGAGCTTACACTCTAATGTCCCCTCCCCCACAGTCACATCAGTCTCTGTACAGAGGAGCTTACACTCTAATGTCCCCTCCCCCCACAGTCACATCAGTCTCTATACAGAGGAGCTTACACTCTAATGTCCCCTCCCCCACAGTCACATCAGTCTCTATACAGAGGAGCTTACACTCTAATGTCCCCTCCCCCCACAGTCACATCAGTCTCTATACAGAGGAGCTTACACTCTAATGTCCCCTCCCCCACAGTCACATCAGTCTCTGTACAGAGGAGCTTACACTCTAATGTCCCCTCCCCCACAGTCACATCAGTCTCTATACAGAGGAGCTTACACTCTAATGTCCCCCCCCCACAGTCACATCAGTCTCTATACAGAGGAGCTTACACTCTAATGTCCCCTCCCCCCCCCACAGTCACATCAGTCTCTGTACAGAGGAGCTTACACTCTAATGTCCCCTCCCCCACAGTCACATCAGTCTCTATACAGAGGAGCTTACACTCTAATGTCCCCTCCCCCACAGTCACATCAGTCTCTATACAGAGGAGCTTACACTCTAATGTCCCCTCCCCCACAGTCACATCAGTCTCTGTACAGAGGAGCTTACACTCTAATGTCCCCTCCCCCACAGTCACATCAGTCTCTGTACAGAGGAGCTTACACTCTAATGTCCCCCCCCCCACAGTCACATCAGTCTCTGTACAGAGGAGCTTACACTCTAATGTCCCCTCCCCCCACAGTCACATCAGTCTCTGTACAGAGGAGCTTACACTCTAATGTCCCCCCCCCCCCCCACAGTCACATCAGTCTCTATACAGAGGAGCTTACACTCTAATGTCCCCTCCCCCCACAGTCACATCAGTCTCTATACAGAGGAGCTTACACTCTAATGTCCCCTCCCCCCACAGTCATATCAGTCTCTGTACAGAGGAGCTTACACTCTAATGTCCCCCCCCCCCTACAGTCACATCAGTCTCTATACAGAGGAGCTTACACTCTAATGTCCCCCCCCCACAGTCACATCAGTCTCTATACAGAGGAGCTTACACTCTAATGTCCCCTCCCCCCACAGTCACATCAGTCTCTATACAGAGGAGCTTACACTTTAATGTCCCCTCCCCCCCACAGTCACATCAGTCTCTGTACAGAGGAGCTTACACTCTAATGTCCCCTCCCCCACAGTCACATCAGTCTCTGTACAGAGGAGCTTACACTCTAATGTCCCCTCCCCCCACAGTCACATCAGTCTCTATACAGAGGAGCTTACACTCTAATGTCCCCTCCCCCCACAGTCACATCAGTCTCTGTACAGAGGAGCTTACACTCTAATGTCCCCTCCCCCACAGTCACATCAGTCTCTATACAGAGGAGCTTACACTCTAATGTCCCCTCCCCCCACAGTCACATCAGTCTCTGTACAGAGGAGCTTACACTCTAATGTCCCCCCCCCCCACAGTCACATCAGTCTCTATACAAAGGAGCTTACACTCTAATGTCCCCTCCCCCCACAGTCACATCAGTCTCTGTACAGAGGAGCTTACACTCTAATGTCCCCTCCCCCACAGTCACATCAGTCTCTATACAAAGGAGCTTACACTCTAATGTCCCCTCCCCCCACAGTCACATCAGTCTCTGTACAGAGGAGCTTACACTCTAATGTCCCCTCCCCCCACAGTCACATCAGTCTCTATACAGAGGAGCTTACACTCTAATGTCCCCTCCCCCCACAGTCACATCAGTCTCTATACAGAGGAGCTTACACTCTAATGTCCCCTCCCCCCACAGTCACATCAGTCTCTATACAGAGGAGCTTACACTCTAATGTCCCCTCCCCCCACAGTCACATCAGTCTCTATACAGAGGAGCTTACACTCTAATGTCCCCTCCCCCACAGTCACATCAGTCTCTGTACAGAGGAGCTTACACTCTAATGTCCCCTCCCCCCACAGTCACATCAGTCTCTGTACAGAGGAGCTTACACTCTAATGTCCCCTCCCCCCACAGTCACATCAGTCTCTGTACAGAGGAGCTTACACTCTAATGTCCCCTCCCCCCACAGTCACATCAGTCTCTATACAGAGGAGCTTACACTCTAATGTCCCCTCCCCCACAGTCACATCAGTCTCTATACAGAGGAGCTTACACTCTAATGTCCCCTCCCCCCACAGTCACATCAGTCTCTGTACAGAGGAGCTTACACTCTAATGTCCCCTCCCCCCACAGTCACATCAGTCTCTATACAGAGGAGCTTACACTCTAATATCTCCTCCCCCCACAGTCACATCAGTCTCTGTACAGAGGAGCTTACACTCTAATGTCCCCTCCCCCACAGTCACATCAGTCTCTATACAGAGGAGCTTACACTCTAATGTCCCCTCCCCCCACAGTCACATCAGTCTCTATACAGAGGAGCTTACACTCTAATTCCCCCCTCCCCCACAGTCACATCAGTCTCTATACAGAGGAGCTTACACTCTAATGTCCCCCCTCCCCCACAGTCACATCAGTCTCTATACAGAGGAGCTTACACTCTAATGTCCCCTCCCCCCCACAGTCACATCAGTCTCTATACAGAGGAGCTTACACTCTAATGTCCCCTCCCCCCACAGTCACATCAGTCTCTATACAGAGGAGCTTACACTCTAATGTCCCCTCCCCCACAGTCACATCAGTCTCTATACAGAGGAGCTCACACTCTAATGTCCCCTCCCCCCACAGTCACATCAGTCTCTATACAGAGGAGCTTACACTCTAATGTCCCCTCCCCCCACAGTCACATCAGTATCTATACAGAGGAGCTTACACTCTAATGTCCCCTCCCCCCACAGTCACATCAGTCTCTATACAGAGGAGCTTACACTCTAATGTCCCCTCCCCCCACAGTCACATCAGTCTCTATACAGAGGAGCTTACACTCTAATGTCCCCTCCCCCCACAGTCACATCAGTCTCTATACAGAGGAGCTTACACTCTAATGTCCCCTCCCCCCACAGTCACATCAGTCTCTATACAGAGGAGCTTACACTCTAATGTCCCCTCCCCCCACAGTCACATCTGTCTCTGTACAGAGGAGCTTACACTCTAATGTCCCCTCCCCCATCACATCAGTCTCTATACAGAGGAGCTTACACTCTAATGTCCCCTCCCCCCCCCGGCCCCCAGTCACATCAGTCTCTATACAGAGGAGCTTACACTCTAATGTCCCCTCCCCCCACAGTCACATCAGTCTATACAGAGGAGCTTACACTCTAATGTCCCCTCCCCCACAGTCACATCAGTCTCTGTACAGAGGAGCTTACACTCTAATGTCCCCTCCCCCACAGTCACATTAGTCCCTATACAGAGGAGCTTACACTCTAATGTCTCCTCCCCCACAGTCACATCAGTCTCTGTACAGAGGAGCTTACACTCTAATGTCCCCTCCCCCCACAGTCACATCAGTCTCTGTACAGAGGAGCTTACACTCTAATGTCCCCTCCCCCCACAGTCACATCAGTCCCTATACAGAGGAGCTTACACTCTAATGTCCCCTCCCCCACAGTCACATCAGTCTCTGTACAGAGGAGCTTACACTCTAATGTCCCCCCCCCCACAGTCACATCAGTCTCTGTACAGAGGAGCTTACACTCTAATGTCCCCTCCCACCACAGTCACATCAGTCTCTGTACAGAGGAGCTTACACTCTAATGTCCCCTCCCCCCACAGTCACATCAGTCTCTATACAGAGGAGCTTACACTCTAATGTCCCCTCCCCCACAGTCACATCAGTCTCTATACAGAGGAGCTTACACTCTAATGTCCCCTCCCCCCCACAGTCATATCAGTCTCTATACAGAGGAGCTTACACTCTAATGTCCCCTCCCCCACAGTCATATCAGTCTCTGTACAGAGGAGCTTACACTCTAATGTCCCCTCCCCCCCACAGTCACATCAGTCTCTATACAGAGGAGCTTACACTCTAATGTCCCCTCCCCCCACAGTCACATCAGTCTCTGTACAGAGGAGCTTACACTCTAATGTCCCCTCCCCTACAGTCACATCAGTCTCTGTACAGAGGAGCTTACACTCTAATGTCCCCTCCCCCCACAGTCACATCAGTCTCTATACAGAGGAGCTTACACTCTAATGTCCCCTCCCCCACACATCAGTCTCTGTACAGAGGAGCTTACACTCTAATGTCCCCTCCCCCACAGTCACATCAGTCTCTGTACAGAGGAGCTTACACTCTAATGTCCCCTCCCCCCACAGTCACATCAGTCTCTATACAGAGGAGCTTACACTCTAATGTCCCCTCCCCCCACACATCAGTCTCTGTACAGAGGAGCTTACACTCTAATGTCCCCTCCCCCCACAGTCACATCAGTCTCTATACAGAGGAGCTTACACTCTAATGTCCCCTCCCCCCACAGTCACATCAGTCTCTATACAGAGGAGCTTACACTCTAATGTCCCCTCCCCCACAGTCACATCAGTCTCTGTACAGAGGAGCTTACACTCTAATGTCCCCTCCCCCACAGTCACATCAGTCTCTATACAGAGGAGCTTACACTCTAATGTCCCCCCCCCCCCCCACAGTCACATCAGTCTCTGTACAGAGGAGCTTACACTCTAATGTCCCTTCCCCCACAGTCACATCAGTCTCTATACAGAGGAGCTTACACTCTAATGTCCCCCCCCCCCCACAGTCACATCAGTCTCTGTACAGAGGAGCTTACACTCTAATGTCCCCTCCCCCCACAGTCACATCAGTCTCTGTACAGAGGAGCTTACACTCTAATGTCCCCTCCCCCACAGTCACATCAGTCTCTATACAGAGGAGCTTACACTCTAATGTCCCCCCCCCCACAGTCACATCAGTCTCTGTACAGAGGAGCTTACACTCTAATGTCCCCTCCCCCCACAGTCACATCAGTCTCTATACAGAGGAGCTTACACTCTAATGTCCCCTCCCCCCACAGTCACATCAGTCTCTATACAGAGGAGCTTACACTCTAATGTCCCCTCCCCCCACAGTCACATCAGTCTCTATACAGAGGAGCTTACACTCTAATGTCCCCTCCCCCCCCAGTCACATCAGTCTCTGTACAGAGGAGCTTACACTCTAATGTCCCCTCCCCCCACAGTCACATCAGTCTCTGTACAGAGGAGCTTACACTCTAATGTCCCCCCCCCCACAGTCACATCAGTCTCTATACAGAGGAGCTTACACTCTAATGTCCCCTCCCCCCACAGTCACATCAGTCTCTATACAGAGGAGCTTACACTCTAATGTCCCCTCCCCCCACAGTCACATCAGTCTCTATACAGAGGAGCTTACACTCTAATGTCCCCTCCCCCACACATCAGTCTCTATACAAAGGAGCTTACACTCTAATGTCCCCTTCCCCACAGTCACATCAGTCTCTATACAGAGGAGCTTACACTCTAATGTCCCCTCCCCCACAGTCACATCAGTCTCTATACAGAGGAGCTTACACTCTAATGTCCCCTCCCCCCACAGTCACATCAGTCTCTATACAGAGGAGCTTACACTCTAATGTCCCCTCCCCCCACAGTCACATCAGTCTCTATACAGAGGAGCTTACACTCTAATGTCCCCTCCCCCCACAGTCACATCAGTCTCTATACAGAGGAGCTTACACTCTAATGTCCCCTCCCCCCACAGTCACATCAGTCTCTGTACTGAGGAGCTTACACTCTAATGTCCCCTCCCCTACAGTCACATCAGTCTCTGTACAGAGGAGCTTACACTCTAATGTCCCCTCCCTCAAAGTCACATCAGTCTCTATACAGAGGAGCTTACACTCTAATGTCCCCTCCCCCCACAGTCACATCAGTCTCTATACAGAGGAGCTTACACTCTAATGTCCCCTCCCCCACAGTCACATCAGTCTCTATACAGAGGAGCTTACACTCTAATGTCCCCTCCCCCCACAGTCACATCAGTCTCTATACAGAGGAGCTTACACTCTAATGTCCCCTCCCCCCACAGTCACATCAGTCTCTGTACTGAGGAGCTTACACTCTAATGTCTCCTCCCCCCACAGTCACATCAGTCTCTATACAGAGGAGCTTACACTCTAATGTCCCCTCCCCCACAGTCACATCAGTCTCTATACAGAGGAGCTTACACTCTAATGTCCCCTCCCCCCACAGTCACGTCAGTCTCTATACAGAGGAGCTTACACTCTAATGTCCCCTCCCCCACAGTCACATCAGTCTCTATACAGAGGAGCTTACACTCTAATGTCCCCTCCCCCACAGTCACATCAGTCTCTATACAGAGGAGCTTACACTCTAATGTCCCCTCCCCCCACAGTCACATCAGTCTCTGTACAGAGGAGCTTACACTCTAATGTCCCCTCCCCCACAGTCACATCAGTCTCTATACAGAGGAGCTTACACTCTAATGTCCCCTCCCCCCATCACATCAGTCTCTGTACAGAGGAGCTTACACTCTAATGTCCCCCCCCCCCCACAGTCACATCAGTCTCTATACAGAGGAGCTTACACTCTAATGTCCCCCCCCCACAGTCACATCAGTCTCTGTACAGAGGAGCTTACACTCTAATGTCCCCTCTCCCCACAGTCACATCAATCTCTATACAGAGGAGCTTACACTCTAATGTCCCCTCCCCCACAGTCACATCAGTCTCTATACAGAGGAGCTTACACTCTAATGTCCCCTCCCCCACAGTCACATCAGTCTCTATACAGAGGAGCTTACACTCTAATGTCCCCTCCCCCCACAGTCACATCAGTCTCTGTACAGAGGAGCTTACACTCTAATGTCCCCTCCCCCCACAGTCACATCAGTCTCTGTACAGAGGAGCTTACACTCTAATGTCCTCTCCCCCACAGTCACATCAGTCTTTATACAGAGGAGCTTACACTCTAATGTCCCCTCCCCCCCACAGTCACATCAGTCTCTATACAGAGGAGCTTACACTCTAATGTCCCCTCCCCCACAGTCACATCAGTCTCTATACAGAGGAGCTTACACTCTAATGTCCCCTCCCCCCATCACATCAGTCTCTGTACAGAGGAGCTTACACTCTAATGTCCCCTCCCCCCACAGTCACATCAGTCTCTATACAGAGGAGCTTACACTCTAATGTCCCCTCCCCCCACAGTCACATCAGTCTCTATACAGAGGAGCTTACACTCTAATGTCCCCTCCCCCCATCACATCAGTCTCTGTACAGAGGAGCTTACACTGTAATGTCCCCTCCCCCCACAGTCACATCAGTCTCTGTACAGAGGAGCTTACACTCTAATGTCCCCTCCCCCACAGTCACATCAGTCTCTGTACAGAGGAGCTTACACTCTAATGTCCCCTCCCCCCACAGTCACATCAATCTCTATACAGAGGAGCTTACACTCTAATGTCCCCTCCCCCCACAGTCACATCAGTCTCTATACAGCGGAGCTTACACTCTAATGTCCCCTCCCCCCCACAGTCACATCAGTCTCTATACAGAGGAGCTTACACTCTAATGTCCCCTCCCCCCCACAGTCACATCAGTCTTTATACAGAGGAGCTTACACTCTAATGTCCCCCTCCCCCCACAGTCACATCAGTCTCTATACAGAGGAGCTTACACTCTAATGTCCCCTCCCCCCACAGTCACATCAGTCTCTATACAGAGGAGCTTACACTCTAATGTCCCCTCCCCCACAGTCACATCAGTCTCTATACAGAGGAGCTTACACTCTAATGTCCCCTCCCCCACACAGTCACATCAGTCTCTATACAGAGGAGCTTACACTCTAATGTCCCCTCCCCCACAGTCACATCAGTCTTTATACAGAGGAGCTTACACTCTAATGTCCCCTCCCCCCACAGTCACATCAGTCTCTATACAGAGGAGCTTACACTCTAATGTCCCCTCCCCCACAGTCACATCAGTCTTTATACAGAGGAGCTTACACTCTAATGTCCCCCTCCCCCCACAGTCACATCAGTCTTTATACAGAGGAGCTTACACTCTAATGTCCCCTCCCCCCACAGTCACATCAGTCTCTATACAGAGGAGCTTACACTCTAATGTCCCCTCCCCCACAGTCACATCAGTCTCTATACAGAGGAGCTTACACTCTAATGTCCCCTCCCCCACAGTCACATCAGTCTCTATACAGAGGAGCTTACACTCTAATGTCCCCTCCCCCACAGTCACATCAGTCTCTATACAGAGGAGCTTACACTCTAATGTCCCCTCCCCCACAGTCACATCAGTCTTTATACAGAGGAGCTTACACTCTAATGTCCCCCTCCCCCCACAGTCACATCAGTCTCTATACAGAGGAGCTTACACTCTAATGTCCCCTCCCCCACAGTCACATCAGTCTTTATACAGAGGAGCTTACACTCTAATGTCCCCCTCCCCCCACAGTCACATCAGTCTCTATACAGAGGAGCTTACACTCTAATGTCCCCCCCCCCACAGTCACATCAGTCTCTATACAGAGGAGCTTACACTCTAATGTCCCCTCCCCCCACAGTCACATCAGTCTCTGTACAGAGGAGCTTACACTGTAATGTCCCCTCCCCCACACAGTCACATCAGTCTCTATACAGAGGAGCTTACACTCTAATGTCCCCTCCCCCACAGTCACATCAGTCTCTGTACAGAGGAGCTTACACTCTAATGTCCCCTCCCCCCCACAGTCACATCAGTCTCTGTACAGAGGAGCTTACACTCTAATGTCCCCTCCCCCCACAGTCACATCAGTCTCTGTACAGAGGAGCTTACACTCTAATGTCACCTCCCCCCACAGTCACATCAGTCTCTATACAGAGGAGCTTACACTCTAATGTCCCCCCCCCCACAGTCACATCAGTCTCTATACAGAGGAGCTTACACTCTAATGTCCCCTCCCCCACAGTCACATCAGTCTCTATACAGAGGAGCTTAAACTCTAATGTCCCCTCCCCCACAGTCACATCAGTCTCTATACAGAGGAGCTTACACTCTAATGTCCCCTCCCCCCCACAGTCACATCAGTCTCTGTACAGAGGAGCTTACACTCTAATGTCCCCTCCCCCCCACAGTCACATCAGTCTCTGTACAGAGGAGCTTACACTCTAATGTCCCCCCCCCCACAGTCACATCAGTCTCTATACAGAGGAGCTTACACTCTAATGTCCCCTCCCCCACAGTCACATCAGTCTCTATACAGAGGAGCTTAAACTCTAATGTCCCCTCCCCCCACAGTCATATCAGTCTCTATACAGAGGAGCTTACACTCTAATGTCCCCTCCCCCCACAGTCACATCAGTCTTTATACAGAGGAGCTTACACTCTAATGTCCCCTCCCCCACACAGTCACATCAGTCTCTATACAGAGGAGCTTACACTCTAATGTCCCCCTCCCCCCACAGTCACATCAGTCTCTATACAGAGGAGCTTACACTCTAATGTCCCCTCCCCCACAGTCACATCAGTCTTTATACAGAGGAGCTTACACTCTAATGTCCCCCTCCCCCCACAGTCACATCAGTCTTTATACAGAGGAGCTTACACTCTAATGTCCCCTCCCCCCACAGTCACATCAGTCTCTATACAGAGGAGCTTACACTCTAATGTCCCCTCCCCCACAGTCACATCAGTCTCTATACAGAGGAGCTTACACTCTAATGTCCCCTCCCCCACAGTCACATCAGTCTCTATACAGAGGAGCTTACACTCTAATGTCCCCTCCCCCACAGTCACATCAGTCTCTATACAGAGGAGCTTACACTCTAATGTCCCCTCCCCCACAGTCACATCAGTCTTTATACAGAGGAGCTTACACTCTAATGTCCCCCTCCCCCCACAGTCACATCAGTCTCTATACAGAGGAGCTTACACTCTAATGTCCCCTCCCCCACAGTCACATCAGTCTTTATACAGAGGAGCTTACACTCTAATGTCCCCCTCCCCCCACAGTCACATCAGTCTCTATACAGAGGAGCTTACACTCTAATGTCCCCCCCCCCACAGTCACATCAGTCTCTATACAGAGGAGCTTACACTCTAATGTCCCCTCCCCCCCACAGTCACATCAGTCTCTGTACAGAGGAGCTTACACTCTAATGTCCCCTCCCCCCCACAGTCACATCAGTCTCTGTACAGAGGAGCTTACACTCTAATGTCCCCCCCCCCACAGTCACATCAGTCTCTATACAGAGGAGCTTACACTCTAATGTCCCCTCCCCCACAGTCACATCAGTCTCTATACAGAGGAGCTTACACTCTAATGTCCCCTCCCCCACAGTCACATCAGTCTCTATACAGAGGAGCTTACACTCTAATGTCCCCTCCCCCACAGTCACATCAGTCTCTGTACAGAGGAGCTTACACTCTAATGTCCCCTCCCCCCACAATCACATCAGTCTCTATACAGAGGAGCTTACACTCTAATGTCCCCTCCCCCACAGTCACATCAGTCTCTGTACAGAGGAGCTTACACTCTAATGTCCCCCCCCCCACAGTCAGATCAGTCTCTATACAGAGGAGCTTACACTCTAATGTCCCCCTCCCCCACAGTCACATCAGTCTCTGTACAGAGGAGCTTACACTCTAATGTCCCCTCCCCCCACAATCACATCAGTCTCTGTACAGAGGAGCTTACACTCTAATGTCCCCTCCCCCCACAATCACATCAGTCTCTGTACAGAGGAGCTTACACTCTAATGTCCCCTCCCCCACAGTCACATCAGTCTCTATACAGAGGAACTTACACTCTAATGTCCCCTCCCCCCACAGTCACATCAGTCTCTATACAGAGGAGCTTACACTCTAATGTCCCCTCCCCCCCACAGTCACATCAGTCTCTATACAGAGGAGCTTACACTCTAATGTCCCCTCCCCCCACAGTCACATCAGTCTCTGTACAGAGGAGCTTACACTCTAATGTCCCCTCCCCCCACAGTCACATCAGTCTCTGTACAGAGGAGCTTACACTCTAATGTCCCCTCCCCCCACAATCACATCAGTCTCTATACAGAGGAGCTTACACTCTAATGTCCCCTCCCCCCCACAGTCACATCAGTCTCTATACAGAGGAGCTTACACTCTAATGTCCCCTCCCCCCACAGTCACATCAGTCTCTGTACAGAGGAGCTTACACTCTAATGTCCCCTCCCCCCACAATCACATCAGTCTCTGTACAGAGGAGCTTACACTCTAATGTCCCCTCCCCCCACAATCACATCAGTCTCTGTACAGAGGAGCTTACACTCTAATGTCCCCTCCCCCCCCACAGTCACATCAGTCTCTATACAGAGGAGCTTACACTCTAATGTCCCCTCCCCCACAGTCACATCAGTCTCTATACAGAGGAACTTACACTCTAATGTCCCCTCCCCCCACAGTCACATCAGTCTCTATACAGAGGAGCTTACACTCTAATGTCCCCTCCCCCCCACAGTCACATCAGTCTCTATACAGAGGAGCTTACACTCTAATGTCCCCTCCCCCCACAGTCACATCAGTCTCTATACAGAGGAGCTTACACTCTAATGTCCCCTCCCCCACAGTCACATCAGTCTCTATACAGAGGAGCTTACACTCTAATGTCCCCTCCCCCCACAGTCACATCAGTCTCTATACAGAGGAGCTTACACTCTAATGTCCCCTCCCCCCACAGTCACATCAGTCTCTATACAGAGGAGCTTACACTCTAATGTCCCCTCCCCCCCACAGTCACATCAGTCTCTGTACAGAGGAGCTTACACTCTAATGTCCCCTCCCCCCACAGTCACATCAGTCTCTATACAGAGGAGCTTACACTCTAATGTCCCCTCCCCCACAGTCACATCAGTCTCTATACAGAGGAGCTTACACTCTAATGTCCCCTCCCCCACAGTCACATCAGTCTCTATACAGAGGAGCTTACACTCTAATGTCCCCCCCTCCACAGTCACATCAGTCTCTATACAGAGGAGCTTACACTCTAATGTCCCCTCCCCCCACAGTCACATCAGTCTCTATACAGAGGAGCTTACACTCTAATGTCCCCTCCCCCCACAATCACATCAGTCTCTGTACAGAGGAGCTTACACTCTAATGTCCCCTCCCCCCACAATCACATCAGTCTCTGTACAGAGGAGCTTACACTCTAATGTCCCCTCCCCCACAGTCACATCAGTCTCTATACAGAGGAGCTTACACTCTAATGTCCCCTCCCCCACAGTCACATCAGTCTCTGTACAGAGGAGCTTACACTCTAATGTCCCCTCCCCCCACAGTCACATCAGTCTCTATACAGAGGAGCTTACACTCTAATGTCCCCTCCCCCCACAGTCACATCAGTCTCTATACAGAGGAGCTTACACTCTAATGTCCCCTCCCCTACACATCAGTCTCTATACAGAGGAGCTTACACTCTAATGTCCCCTCCCCCACAGTCACATCAGTCTCTATACAGAGGAGCTTACACTCTAATGTCCCCTCCCCCCACAGTCACATCAGTCTCTATACAGAGGAGCTTACACTCTAATGTCCCCTCCCCCCACAGTCACATCAGTCTCTATACAGAGGAGCTTACACTCTAATGTCCCCTCCCCCCACAGTCACATCAGTCTCTATACAGAGGAGCTTACACTCTAATGTCCCCTCCCCCACAGTCACATCAGTCTCTATACCAGAGGAGCTTACACTCTAATGTCCCCTCCCCCCCACAGTCACATCAGTCTCTGTACAGAGGAGCTTACACTCTAATGTCCCCTCCCCCCACAGTCACATCAGTCTCTGTACAGAGGAGCTTACACTCTAATGTCCCCTCCCCCCCACAGTCACATCAGTCTCTATACAGAGGAGCTTACACTCTAATGTCCCCTCCCCCACAGTCACATCAGTCTCTATACAGAGGAGCTTACACTCTAATGTCCCCCCCCCCACAGTCACATCAGTCTCTATACAGAGGAGCTTACACTCTAATGTCCCCTCCCCCACAGTCACATCAGTCTCTGTACAGAGGAGCTTACACTCTAATGTCCCCTCCCCCCACAGTCACATCAGTCTCTGTACAGAGGAGCTTACACTCTAATGTCCCCTCCCCCCCGGACACAGGTATACAGTGTATTGTGGGTATATAGGAGTATTATTTCTCAGAGGTGTCCCCTGGTAGAGTCACATGATCGCTGTATACAATGTGGGGCCCCTGGGGACGGGCCCCGCCACACCCTATAATTATGTGATTGGAGTCACATCTGTCACCCCTCCGCTCCGCACAATCCTCTCATCTTCCGGCTGGATCTGCACCGTCTCCAGGTGAGTGAGGGGGGGAGGGGGTAGATTGGGGGTCACGGGCCCCCCAGGTGTACACGGGGCCCCTCCTAGGCTCTGTATGGGGGGGGGACATGAGATCTTCTCCCCCCTGATAGAAGATTCTCGATCACAGGAAGATAACGATCGTTCTTCCTCTCTTCTCCTGCTTGGAGGGGATTTATAAAGCAGTGAATCTGATATTCACATTGACTGCAGGTGAATCTTCCAGTGATTGACCCTCCCCCCCATTCACACCATGTAGCGTGCCGCGCCCTCTACTCTGTGGCGCAGTGGGCGGGGCTCTTCAATGGTCACGTGACAAACGCGCCAAAGAATCTCGCGGATCTTTATGAGCTCTGCGCGTTTTGCGGCGTTTGTGACGTGTTTTGTTTTTTCGAATGTGCGTCCTGCTTGGCATGTGTGGGGCGCCATTAATGAATGACGCCGGGCGATCGAACGTCTGGCCAGTCACATGCGCTGCTTTTATACATACGCTCCGAGCGAATCCCGTCCTGTGATTCTCCAATTGTTATCTCTTCAGAAGAGAAACAATCGATTTATATTTATCAGAGGAGAAGAAATCCCAGATGCACGTCGCAGGAAATCCGATCGTTTTCCAGCAATCTCGGATTTTTACGCCATTTTGCGTTCGGTTCATTTTAATTTCGGCTTTTTTTTTGTAGTCCGATCAAAACCGATTTTATGTCTTAATTCGCTTTGTGATTCCAAACATTGGAAATAGAAATTGCCTCATGTATAGTCAGCCGGAATTACCTCCACCCCACATTTCGGGGGGGCTATTTACCACACTTCGAGGGGGGAGGGGCTATTTACCACACTTCGGGGGGGGGGCTATTTACCACACTTCGAGGGGGGAGGGGCTATTTATAAAAGGTTTATTGGACGATTGTAACCAGCATTAGCCCATAAATTGTGATAAATTCCGACTGTATTTGGCTTATTCCTGTGATCTCCTATGCTCTTCAGCGCCATCTATTGACCATAAAGAGGTATTTTCCTAATTGAGGTGTCTCAGGAACAATACTGAATTATGGCCACTAGATGGAGCCGGTGGTCACAGGAATTCAATGTCTTTAGGAAAATCTGGTCAGAATTTGTCACGGATCGGCCAATGTGTGTCACATTAGTCTAAATATTTTAATAAATAGACCCGTGAGGTGTAACCCCCCCCCCCCATGTGTTCTACAGAGAGAAGCTGGACACTTCCCCGAGGATCCCTCTGGGATTTATCACCAATCCGTCTCTTCACCATTATACAATTTCCCTTTGGGATCAATAAAGTATTCTGTGTGTATATACAGTGAGGGGGGAAAGTATTCGATCAGCTTCTGATTTTGTGACAAAGAAACAATCGTCTATAATTTTATTGGTGGGTTTATTATAACAGTGAGAGAAGAACAACAAAAATATCCAAAAAAAAAAGTTATAAATTGATTTGCATTTTAATGAGTGAAATAAGTATGTGAACCCTTCACAAAACATGACTTAGTGGTTGGTGGAGAAACCCTTGTTGGTGATCACAGAGGTCAGACGTTTCTTGGAGTTGGCCTCCAGGTTTACACACATCTCAGGAGGGATTTTGTCCTCTTTGCAGATCCTCTCCAAGTCATAAAGTTTTCCAGGCTGACGTTTGGTAAGTCGAACCTTCAGCTCCCTCCACATATTATCTATGGGATTAAGGTCTGGAGACCGGCTAGGCCACTCAAGGGCCTCAATGTGCTTCTTCTTGAGCCACTCCTTTGTTCGCCTTGGCCGTGTGTTTTGGGTCATTGTCATGCTGGAAGACCCATCAATGCCCTGGCTGAGGGAAGGAGGTTCTCGCCCAACATTTGATGGTCCATGGCCCCGCCCATCATCCCTTTGATGCGGTGAAGTTGTCCTGTCCCCTTAGCAGACAAAACACCCCCAAAGCATAATGTCTCCACCTCCATGTATGACGGTGGAGGATGGTGTTCTTGGGGTCATAGTACCTCCATGTATGACGGTGGAGGATGGTGTTCTTAGGGTCATAGGACCTCCATGTATGACAGTGGGGGATGGTGTTCTTGGGGTCATAGGACCTCCATGTATGACGGTGGGGGATGGTGTTCTTGGGGTCATAGGACCTCCATGTATGACGGTGGGGGATGGTGTTCTTGGGGTCATAGGACCTCCATGTATGACGGTGGGGGATGGTGTTCTTGGGGTCATAGGACCTCCATGTATGACGGTGGGGGATGGTGTTCTTGGGGTCATAGGACCTCCATGTATGACGGTGGGGGATGGTGTTCTTGGGGTCATAGGACCTCCATGTATGACGGTGGGGGATGGTGTTCTTGGGCTCATAGGACCTCCATGTATGACGGTGGGGGATGGTGTTCTTGGGGTCATAGGACCTCCATGTATGACGGTGGGGGATGGTGTTCTTGGGGTCATAGGACCTCCATGTATGACGGTGGGGGATGGTGTTCTTGGGGTCATAGGACCTCCATGTATGACGGTGGGGGATGGTGTTCTTGGGGTCATAGGACCTCCATGTATGACAGTGGGGGATGGTGTTCTTGGGGTCATAGGACCTCCATGTATGATGGTGGGGGATGGTGTTCTTGGGGTCATAGGACCTCCATGTATGACAGTGGGGGATGGTGTTCTTGGGGTCATAGGACCTCCATGTATGACGGTGGGGGATGGTGTTCTTGGGGTCATAGGACCTCCATGTATGACGGTGGGGGATGGTGTTCTTGGGGTCATAGGACCTCCATGTATGACGGTGGGGGATGATGTTCTTGCGGTCATAGGACCTCCATGTATGATGGTGGGGGATGGTGTTCTTAGGGTCATACGACCTCCATGTGTGACGGTGGGGGATGGTGTTCTTAGGGTCATAGGACCTCCATGTATGATGGTGGGGGGGGGTGTTCTTGGGGTCATAGGACCTCCATGTATGATGGTGGGGGATGGTGTTCTTGGGGTCATAGGACCTCCATGTATGACAGTGGGGGATGGTGTTCTTGGGGTCATAGGACCTCCATGTATGACAGTGGGGGATGGTGTTCTTGGGGTCATAGGACCTCCATGTATGACGGTGGGGGATGGTGTTTTTGGGGTCATAGGACCTCCATGTATGACGGTGGGGGATGGTGTTCTTGGGGTCATAGGACCTCCATGTATGACGGTGGGGGATGGTGTTCTTGGGGTCATAGGACCTCCATGTATGACGGTGGGGGATGGTGTTCTTGGGGTCATAGGACCTCCATGTATGACGGTGGGGGATGGTGTTCTTGGGGTCATAGGACTTCCATGTATGACGGTGGGGGGTGGTGTTCTTGGGGTCATAGGTCCTCCATGTATGACAGTGGGGGATGGTGTTCTTGGGGTCATAGGACCTCCATGTATGATGGTGGGGGATGGTGTTCTTGGGGTCATAGGACCTCCATGTATGACGGTGGGGGATGGTGTTCTTGGGGTCATAGGTCCTCCATGTATGACGGTGGGGGATGGTGTTCTTGGGGTCATTGTACCTCCATGTATGACGGTGGGGGATGGTGTTCTTGGGGTCATAGATCCTCCATATATGACGGTGGGGGATGGGGTTCTTGGGGTCATAGGACCTCCATGTATGATGGTGGGGGATGGTGTTCTTGGGGTCATAGGACCTCCAGGTATGATGGTGGGGGATGGTGTTCTTGGGGGTCATAGGACCTCCATGTATGATGGTGGGGGATGGTGTTCTTGGGGTCATAGGACCTCCATGTATGATGGTGGGGGATGGTGTTCTTGGGGGTCATAGGACATCCATGTATGACGGTGGGGGATGGTGTTCTTGGGGTCATAGGACCTCCATGTATGACGGTGGGGGATGGTGTTCTTGGGGTCATAGGATCTCCATGTATGATGGTGGGGGATGGTGTTCTTGGGGTCATAGGACCTCCATGTATGACGGTGGGGGTGGTGTTCTTGGGGTCATAGGATCTCCATGTATGATGGTGTGGGATGGTGTTCTTGGGGTCATAGGACCTCCATGTATGACGGTGGGGGATGGTGTTCTTGGGGTCATAGGACCTCCATGTATGACGGTGGGGGATGGTGTTCTTGGGGTCATAGGACCTCCATGTATGACGGTGGGGGATGGTGTTCTTGGGGTCATAGGCAGCATTCCTCCTCCTCCTCCAAACACGGTGAGTTGAGTTGATGCCAAAGATCTCGATTTTGGTCTCCTCTGACCACAACACTTTCCTCCAGTTCTCCTCTGAATCATTCGATGTTCATTAGTAATCTTCAGACGGACCTGTACATGTGATTTCCTGAACAGGGGGACCTTGCGGGGGCTGCAGGATTTCAGCCCCTCACGGTGTAGTGTGTTACCGATTGTTTTCTTGGTGACTATGGTCCCAGCTGAGATCATTGACAAGATTCTCCGTGTAGTTCTGGGCTGATTCCTCACCGTTCTCATGATCATTGAACCTCCACGAGGTGAGATCTTGTATGGAGCCCCAGACCGAGGGAGATCGATCGTTATTTTGTGTTTCCTCCATTTGTGAATAATCCCACCAACTGTTGTCACCCTCTCACCAAGCTGCTTGGCGATGGTCTTGTAGCCCATTCCAGCCTTGTGTAGGTCTACAATCTTCTCCCCGACATCCTTGGACAGCTCTTTGGTCTTGGCCATGGTGGAGAGATTGGAATCTGATTGATTGCTTCTGTGGACAGGTGTCTTTTATACAGGTAACAAGCTGAGATTAGGAGCACTCCCTTTAAGAGAGAGAAAGAGAGAAGAGAAGAGTGCTCCTAATCTCAGCTCATTACCTGTATAGAAGACACCTGGGAGCCAGAAATCTCACTGATTGATAAGGGATCAAATACTTATTTCACTCATTAAAATGCAAATCAATGTATAACTTTTTATGAAATGTGTTTTTCTGGATATTGTTGTTATTCTGTCTCTCACTGTTATAATAAACCAATCAATAAAATTATAGACCGATCGTTTCTTTGTCAGCAGACGAACGTACAAAATCAGAGGCCGATCAAATGCCTTTTTTCCCCTCACTGTAACAATGTAACGTTCTATAGAGAACATGGGGTGGGGGTGGGGGGATCAGACTCTTTATAAGGTCTCTTTTGCTGCAATCACACTTTTTGTGAACGAGCATAAACCGCGCTCGCGGTGCGATTCGTCGTGTACGGCGCCCCCAAAAGACTGTTTTAAACGCACAAAGCTAAACCCTCAGAAAAGTGCCTGTGAGTTACTTTGTGGCGCATAAAATGGCCCATTAAAATCCTCAGACCGTCCTCTGCGCACGGCAATGAAAAGCAATAAAAAAGGTGCAAATTTTGCACACATCTAAAAAACACAAAAATGTGAACGCAGCCTTGTGGGTGGAGTCCATGTACACTGATAAATCCCGATAGGCTGATGTGCCCACACACAGCTGAGGCAATCCAATGGCAGCCACCTGGGGGGGGGGGGGGGACGTCAGAAACATCAGAGGGAGCCACAAACCACATGGGACCCCCGAGCCATCTCTGTGAGTTAAAAAAAAAAAGCAATGGTTTGCGGCTGGATTAGAAGTCGAAAATCTTCCTGACTGTGTGCAAGTAAATATCAGGCTGTCAGGAGATGACACGATTCTTCTTATGTATACACAGAACATCCACTTACACCATATGCCGAGCACCTTTACCTGTAATTATCATCTCCTGAGAGCTTACCTGTTGCCTGGATACCCCTCCCCCCCCCGGGATATTCCGCCTGTTCACACCCGGCCACCAATCAGATCCAGACGTCAGCTCTCTGATTGGTGGTTGTGGGGTGGAACAGATCGGATCTTATTGGACTTAATGTGAATATTTATAGATCAGTGAATGTGACGTTCTCCCGAAAGTGAACCTTCCAGGTCCAGGTGTTTTATTTGATTGATTCCGCCCCCAGAGAATACTGGGTGAAATCACATTCACCGCTTTGTAGATACCCCGTAATCGTCACATTGTGAATCGTTTTCAGGATGTCCAACAACATGGCGAAGATTGCTGAGGCTCGCAAGGATGTGGAGCAACTGAAGATGGAGGTCAATGTAAACCGCATGAAGGTAAGTGACCGCACACTAATTATTAGGGCTCATTAGATAAGAGGAAAGAGAGGTGAGGATGTGCAGTATCCCCAACAACCAATCAGATTGGCCAATTTCTCCCCAGTACACAGACCGCCTCCCCCCATCACACACACACACAATACAGGTCATAGCCCCATGTCCTTAGTCCAACATGGAGGTCATGTCCCCGTGTTCTTCCTCCGAGGTTGAGGTCATGTCCCCCGTGGTCTTCATCCTAGATTTAGGTCATGTCCCAGAGCTCTTCCTCCTAGGTTGAGGTTGTGTCCCTGTGTTCTTCCTCCTTGGTTGGGGTCATGTCCCCGTGTTCTTCATCCTATTTAGAGGTCATGTCCCTATGTTCTTCCTCCTAGGTGGAGCTCAAGTCCCCGTGCTCTTCATCCTAGGTTTAGGTCATGTCCCCGTGTTCTTCATCCTAGGTTTAGGTCATGTCCCCGTGTTCTTCCTCCTATGTAGAGGTCATGTCCCTATGTTCTTCCTCCTTGGTTGGGGTCATGTCCCCGTGTTCTTCATCCTATGTAGAGGTCATGTCCCTATGTTCTTCCTCCTTGGTTGGGGTCATGTCCCCGTGTTCTTCATCCTATGTAGAGGTCATGTACCTATGTTCTTCCTCCTAGAAGGACCTCATGTCCCCGTGCTCTTCATCCTAGGTTGGTCTTGTCCCCCGTGGTCTTCATCCTAGGTTTAGGTCATGTCCCCGTGTTCTTCCTTCTAGGTGGTGGTTATGTCCCTGTGTTCTCCATCCTAGGTAGAGGTCATGTCCCTATGTTCTTCCTCCTAGGTGGAGCTCATGTCCCCATGCTCTTCATCCTAGGTTGAGGTAATGTCCCACCTGTTCTTCTAATGTTGAGATCATGTCCCTTTGTTCTTCTAATGTTGAGGTCATGTCCCCGTGGTCTTCATCCTAGGTGGTGGTTATGTCCCTGTGTTCTCCATCCTAGGTAGAGTCATGTCCCTATGTTAGTCCTCCTAGGTGGAGCTCATGTCCTCCTGCTCTTCATCCTAGGTTGAGGTAATGTCCCACCTGTTCTTCTAATGTTGAGGTCATGTCCCTTTGTTCTTCTAATGTTGAGGTCATGTCCCTTTGTTCTTCTAATGTTGAGGTCATGTCCCTTTGTTCTTCTAATGTTGAGGTCATGTCCCCGTGGTCTCCCTCCTAGGTTGAGGTCATGTCCTCATGTTCTTCCTCCTAGGCTGAGGTCATTGTCACAAAACATCCCACTCTCCGCTTGAGTGCTTTTGTCATATACCGCTTCCTCCCAGTCTAAATATAGATATCAGATATTCCAACCGCTGACAGCCAAGAACTAGGCAGTACTTATTTTGGCTGCTGAACATGAACTGTTTATTGAAACACAGGTACACAGGAGGTAACACTCGGGACAATCCCCCCTCCCTTTGCATTCAGGGCGAGATCGACTGTCCAATCAGCAGGGGAGCTGTTGGAGGAATTCCCCCCTCCCTCCTCACAGTAAAAACACATCTCATAATACTTTTCTCCCAAGGCAGACAGACACAATGGAACAATAGAATACAGCCACACCCCAAATGACCCAACAGAGAGCACACCATAGTATGAGACAATATACAATATATATATATACAGGTGATACTCGAAAAATTAGAATATTGTGCAAAAGTTCATTTATTTCACTAATGCAACTTAAAAGGTGAAACGCATATATAAGGCTCATTACATGCGAAGCCAGATAGTCCAAGTCATGATTTGTCCTAATTGTGATGATTATGGCTTCCAGCTCATGAAAACCCCAAATCCACAATCTCAGAAAATGAGAATATTATGAAAAGGTGGAATATTCGCGGCTCAAAGTGTCCATCTCTAATCAGATAATTAATCCATAACACCTGCAAAGGGGTTCCTGAGCCTTCCAATGGTCTCTCTTGTGACTCCAGCCTCAGTCCACTCCTTGTGAAAGTCCCCAACACTTTTCCTGACAATCCTCTCCAGGCTGTGGTCATCCCCGGTGCTTGTGCACCTTTTTCTTCCACACTTTTCCCTTCCACATAACTTACTATTAATGTGCTTTGATGCAGCACTTTGGAAACATCCAACTTCTTCTGCAATGACCTTTTTGAGTCTTTCCCTCCTCATGGAGGAGGTCAATGATGGTTTTCTGTCAGGTCAGCCGTCTTTCCCATGATTGTGATTCCTACTGAACGCGACTGAGAGACCATTGAAAGGCTCAGGAACCCTTTGCAGGTGTTATGGATTAATTATCTGATTAGAGATGGACACTTTGAGCCGCGAATATTCCACCTTTTCATAATATTCTCATTTCCTGAGATTGTGGATTTGGGGTTTTCATGAGCTGGAAGCCATAATCATCACAATGAGGACAAATCACGGCTTGGACTATCTGGCTTCGCATGTAATGATCTCATATATTAGTTTCATCTTTTAAGTTGCATTAGTGAAATAAATGAACTTTTGCACAATATTCTAATTTTTCGAGTATCACCTGTATATATATATATATATAGAACATTCCGGTGTAATTGTACGGTGAGTCCGATTAGTACAGATCATAGTGGGGTTCTCGGTCCTCCTCTGCCCCTAATAGATACAGGGTGACTTAGACATAGGAGGTGCATGGGGGGCTGAAACAAAGGTTTCCCGACCTCCCCAAGGGATTCTGGGTTCCACCCCCCCCCACCCCCCACCCGCCCAAAGTGACTCCCGTCACAGTCATGTCCCTGTGTTCTTCCTCCTAGGTTGAGGTCATGACTGGTTATGTCAGTATGGGGGGGACGGTTATGTCAGTATGGGGGGACGGTTATGTCAGTATGGGGGGCCAGTTATGTCAGTATGGGGGGGTCGGTTATGTCAGTATGGGGGGACAGTTATGTCAGTATGGGGGGCCGGTTATGTCAGTATGGGGGGTCGGTTATGTCAGTATGGGGGTCGGCTATGTCAGTATGGGGGGACGGTTATGTCAGTATGGGGGACGGTTATGTCAGTATGGGGGGACGGTTATGTCAGTATGGGGGGTTGGCTATGTCAGTATGGGGGGACGGTTATGTCAGTATGGGGGGTCGGCTATATCAGTATGGGGGGCCGGTTATGTCAGTATGGGGGGGTCGGTTATGTCAGTATGGGGGGTCGGTTATGTCAGTATGGGGGGTTGGCTATGTCAGTATGGGGGGTCGGTTATGTCAGTATGAGGGGTCGGCTATGTCAGTATGGGGGGACGGTTATGTCAGTATGGGGGGACGGTTATGTCAGTATGGGGGGTTGGCTATGTCAGTATGAGGGGTCGGCTATGTCAGTATGGGGGGGTCGGTTATGTCAGTATGGGGGGTCGGTTATGTCAGTATGGGGGGTCGGTTATGTCAGTATGGGGGGTCGTCTATGTCAGTATGGGGGGTCGGCTATGTCAGTATGGGGGGGTCGGTTATGTCAGTATGGGGGGTTGTCTATGTCAGTATGGGGGGTCGGCTATGTCAGTATGGGGGGTCGGCTATGTCAGTATGGGGGGGTCGGTTATGTCAGTATGGGGGGTCGTCTATGTCAGTATGGGGGGTCGGCTATGTCAGTATGGGGGGTCGGCTATGTCAGTATGGGGGGGTCGGCTATGTCAGTATGGGGGGGTCGGTTATGTCAGTATGGGGGGTCGTCTATGTCACTATGGGGGGTCGGCTATGTCAGTATGGGGGGTCGGTTATGTCAGTATGGGGGGGTCGGTTATGTCAGTATGGGGGGTCGGTTATGTCAGTATGGGGGGTCGTCTATGTCACTATGGGGGGGTCGGCTATGTCAGTATGGGGGGTTGGTTATGTCAGTATGGGGGGTCGGTTATGTCAGTATGGGGGGGTCGGTTATGTCAGTATGGGGGGTCGGTTATGTCAGTATGGGGGGTCTTTTATGTCAGTATGGGGGGTCATATATGTCAGTATGGGGGGTCGGTTATGTCAGTATGGGGGTCATATATGTCAGTATGGGGGGTCGGTTATGTCAGTATGGGGGGTCGGTTATGTCAGTATGGGGGGGTCGGTTATGTCAGTATGGGGGGTCGGTTATGTCAGTATGGGGGGTCATCTATGTCAGTATGGGGGGTCGGTTATGTCAGTATGGGGGGTCGGTTATGTCAGTATGGGGGGTCATATATGTCAGTATGGGGGGTCTTTATGTCAGTATGGGGGGTCATATATGTCAGTATGGGGGGGTCGGTTATGTCAGTATGGGGGGGTCGGCTATGTCAGTATGGGGGGTCGGTTATGTCAGTATGGGGGGTCGGTTATGTCAGTATGGGGGGTCGGTTATGTCAGTATGGGGGACGGTTATGTCAGTATGGGGGGTCGGTTATGTCAGTATGGGGGGGTCGGTTATGTCAGTATGGGGGGTCGGTTATGTCAGTATGGGGGGACGGTTATGTCAGTATGGGGGGTCGGTTATGTCAGTATGGGGGGTTGGTTATGTCAGTATGGGGGGTCGGTTATGTCAGTATGGGGGGTTGGTTATGTCAGTATGGGGGGTTGGTTATGTCAGTATGGGGGGTCGGTTATGTCAGTATGGGGGGTCGGCTATGTCAATATGGGGGGGTCAGTTATGTCAGTATGGGGGGTCGTTTATGTCAGTATGGCAGTTAGTGATGGTATTTCCTATACAGTGGGGGGAAAATACTGATCGTCTCCCCTGCAGATGGTGTAAGTTTGCCCACTGCCAATCCTGAGACCCCCCGGCCTCTGCCCACCCATCCCCCTCTATATAACAAACAAAGAAAAGTATAATGGAAGAGCCATTCAGTCCACCTGCTGCTCTATGTGACATCACCATGGAGGAGGGATTATACAGTGGGGGGGGGGGGATAACGATCGTCTCCCCTGCAGATGGTGTAAGTTTTGCCCACTTACAAAGAAATGAAAGGTCTATAATTTTTATCATAGGTGTATTTTATATGATAGAGACAGAAGATCAACCAAAAATCCAGAAAAATCACACAATACAAATGTTATAAATGGAGTAAAATAAGTATTTGACCCCCAAGCAAAACATGACTTAGTAGTCGGTAAAGAAACCCTTGTTGGTGATCACAGAGGTCAGACGTTCCTTGGAGTTGGCCTCCAGGTTCGCACACATCTCAGGAGGGATTTTGGTTTATGTGGATCTCATTTCCTGAGTCTGCATTGTGTGTCGCCTCTCTTCTTTAGGTGTCTGTGGTGGTCTCCGATCTTATGACCTTCTGTCAGTCTCATTCCGTCTCCGATCCGCTCATGGCTCCGGTTCCGGCAGCGGAGAATCCATTCCGGGACAAGCGATTGGTCTGCATCATCCTGTGACCGGAGATCCCGCCTTCCAGCCTCATAATGTCCCCTCCCCCTCCCCTCCCCCATGGAATGTCTGGAAGTTTACTATGAAATAAATAAAAGTTCTCACTCCTGTCTGTGTCTGGTGTGTCAATCTGTGGAGGACCCGCCCCCTTCCTACCCACTCCATTATATTGTTATCTCTGGAGGACCCGCCCCCTTCCTACCCACTCCATTATATTGTTATCTCTGGAGGACCCGCCCCCTTCCTACCCACTCCATTATATTGTTATCTGTGGAGGACCCGCCCCCTTCCTACCCACTCCATTATATTGTTATCTGTGGAGGACCCGCCCCCTTCCTACCCACTCCATTATATTGTTATCTGTGGAGGACCCGCCCCCTTCCTACCCAACCCATTATATTGTTATCTGTGGAGGACCCGCCCCCTTCCTACCCACTCCATTATATTGTATTGTTATCTGTGGAGGACCCGCCCCCTTCCTACCCACCCCATTATATTGTTATCTGTGGAGGACCCGCCCCCTTCCTACCCACCCCATTATATTGTTATCTGTGGAGGACCCGCCCCCTTCCTACCCACTCCATTATATTGTTATCTGTGGAGGACCCGCCCCCTTCAACACAAACATCCCCCCCCCCTACAGCATACACTCCTACAGTGCACACACCCTCTGACCCCCGACAGTACACCTCCCCAACAGCGCCCCCCGACAGCACACACACCACCCCCGACAGCACACACCCCCCCAACAGCACCCCCCCCTGACAGCACCCCCCCCCGACAGCACACACCCCCCCAACAGCACCCCCCCCTGACAGCACACCCCCCCCCGACAGCACACACCCCCCCTGACAGCACACCCCCCCTGACAGCACACCCCCCCCCCCGACAGCACACACCCCCCCCTGACAGCACTCTCCCCCCGACAGCACACACCCCCCCAACAGCACCCCCCCTGACAGCACACCCCCCCCCGACAGCACACACCCCCCCCTGACAGCACACCCCCCCTGACAGCACACCCCCCCCCGACAGCACACACCCCCCCTGACAGCACCCCCCCGACAGCATACACACCCCTGATAGCACACACACCCCCCCCGACAGCACACACACCACCCCCGACAGCACACACACCACCCCCAACAGCACCCCCCCCCTGACAGCACCCCCCCGACAGCACACACCCCCCCAACAGCACCCCCCCCTGACAGCACACCCCCCCCCGACAGCACACACCCCCCCTGACAGCACACCCCCCCCCCCCGACAGCACACACACACCCCCTGACAGCACACCCCCCCCCCCGACAGCACACACTCCCCCGACAGCACACCCCCCCCGACAGCACACACACCCCCCCTGACAGCACACACCCCCCCCCGACAGCACACACCCCCCCCGACAGCACACACACCCCCCCTGACAGCACACACCCCCCCCGACAGCACACACACCCCCTACAGCACACACCCCCCCCGACAGCACACACACCCCCTACAGCACACACCCCCCCTACAGCACACACCCCCCCTACAGCACACACCCCCTGACAGCACACACCCCCCCCGACAGCACACACCCCCCCCGACAGCACCCCCCCCTGACAGCACCCCCCCCGACAGCACACACCCCCCCTGACAGCACACACACCCCCCCGACAGCACACACACCCCCTGACAGCACACACACCCCTACAGCACACACTCCCTCCGACCCCCGACAGTGCACCCCCCCAACAGCGCCCCCCGACAGCACACACACTCCTACAGTGCACCCCCTGACAGCACACACCCCCCCCCTACAGCACACACACCCCCCGACAGTACCCCCCCCCCCCCCCCCACAGCACACACTCCTACAGAGTTCTGTATATGTTCAGTTCTTTATCTGAAGCTCTGTATCTGTCCAGCAGGGGGAGACAGAGTCCAGAGATTGATGAACCATACTGCTGCTCTTTGTAAAGGAAAAGTCTGGTGAAAGTTCTCCCAGCGTAATGTGAGTGTGAGCTCTGCGGTCCAGTCATGGGACAGAATTCCCCCCACACTGCGTCTGATGAGAGCCAGAAATACTTTATTATGTGTGATCTGCTCTGATTGTTACATTGTCTACACCTGGCTGCCTGTTATTAGGAATTACATAGAAGGTGAGCTGAAAAAAGACACAAGTCCATCAAGTCCAACCTATGTGTGTGATTATGTGTCAGTATTACACTATATATCCCTGTATGTTGCGGTCATTCAAGTGATTATCTAATAGTTTCTTGAAACTATCAATGCTCCCCGCTGAGACCACCGCCTGTGGAAGGGAATTCCACATCCTTGCCGCTCTTACAGTAAAGAACCCTCTACATAGTTTAAGGTTAAACCTCTTTTCTTCTAATTGTAATGAGTGGCCACGAGTCTTATTAAACTCTCTTCTGCGAAAAAGTTTTCTCCCTATTGTGGGGTCACCAGTCCGGTATTTATATATTGTGGGGTCACCAGTCCGGTATTTGTATATTGTGGGGTCACCAGTCCGGTATTTATATATTGTGGGGTCACCAGTCCGGTATTTGTATATTGTGGGGTCACCAGTCGGTATATGTATATTGTGGGGTCACCAGTCCGGTATTTATATATTGTGGGGTCACCAGTCCCGGTATTTATATATTGTGGGGTCACCAGTCCGGTATTTGTATATTGTGGGGTCCAGTCCGGTATTTATAAATTGAAATCATAGCTTAGTTTCGTCCACAAATACAGAGATTGAACTGTTTATCCCATCCTCCAGGTCGTTTATGAACAAATTAAATAGGATTGGTCCCAGCACAGAACCCTGGGGGACCCCACTACCCACCCCTGACCATTCCGAGTACTCCCCATTTATCACCACCCTCTGAACTCGCCCTTGTAGCCAGTTTTCAATCCATGTACTCACCCTATGGTCCATGCCAACGCACCTTATTTTGTACAGTAAACGTTTATGGGGAACTGTGTCAAATGCTTTTGTAAAATCCAGATACACCACGTCTACGGGCCTTCCTTTATCTAGATGGCAACTCACCTCCTCACAGAAGGTTAATAGATTGGTTTGGTTTGGCAAGAACGATTCTTCATGAATCCATGCTGATTACTGCTAATGATATCATTCTTATTACTAAAATCTTGTATATAGTCCCTTATCATCCCCTCCAAGAGTTTACATACTATTGATGTTAGGCTAACTGGTCTGTAATTCCCAGGGATGTATTTTGGGCCCTTTTTAAATATTGGTGCTACATTGGCTTTTCTCCAATCAGCTGGTACCATTCCAGTCAATAGACTGTCTGTAAAAATTAGGAACAACGGTCTGGCAATCACCTGACTGAGTTCCCTAAGTTCCCTCGGATGCAAGCCATCTGGTCCCGGTGATTTATTAATGTTAAGTTTCTCAAGTCTAATTTTAATTCCGTCCTCTGTTAACCATGTAGGTGCTTCCTGTGTTGTGTCCTGAGGATAAACACTGCAGTTTTGGTTACTGAAGGCCCCCGATTCACTCGTGAAGACTGAGGAGAAGAATAAATTCAATACCTTCACCATCTCCCCATCCTTTGTAACCAGATGTCCTTCCTCATTCTTTATGGGGCCAATATGGTCTGTCCTCCCTTTTTTACTGTTTACATACTTAAAGAATTTCTTGGGATTTTTTTTGCTCTCTTCCGCTATGTTACATATAGTTACATAGTAGGTGAGGTTGAAAAAAGACACAAGTCCATCCTATGTGTGTGATTATGTGTCAGTATTACATTGTATATCCCTGTAGGTTGCGGTCATTCAGGTGATTATCTAATAGTTTCTTGAAGCTATCAATGCTCCCCGCTGAGACCACCGCCTGTGGAAGGGAATTCCACATCCTTGCCGCTCTTACAGTAAAGAACCCTCTACGTAGTTTAAGGTTAAACCTCTTTTCTTCCAATTGTAATGAGTGGCCACAAGTCTTATTAAACTCTCTTCTGCGAAAAAGTTTTATCCCTATTGTGGGGTCACCAGTACAGTATTTGTAAATTGAAATCATATCCCCTCTCAAGCGTCTCTTCTCCAGAGAGAATGTGTCTTTCCTGTTCTATCTTAGCCGTCCTCATTGCACCCTTACATTTCTTATTGCATTCTTTATAAAGTCTGAATGCTAAGGATGATCCCTCAACCTTGTATTTTTTGAAGGCCTTCTCCTTTGCTTTTATATGCATTTTTACATTGGAGTTAAGCCATCCAGGATTTTTGTTCGCTCTTTTAAATTTATTACCCAGTGGGATACATTGGCTAATGCCCTTATTTAATATGCTCTTAAAGCAAACCCATCTCTCCTCCGTATTCTTTGTTCCTAATATTTTATCCCAATTTATGCCTTTTAGCAAGGTTTGTAGTTTAGGGAAGTTGGCTCTTTTGAAATTCAGTGTCTTTGTGTTCCCTTCATGTTTCCTATTTGTGTGATTTATACTGAAACTAATTGACCTGTGATCGCTGTTCCCTAAATTGCCCCGTATTACCACATCTGTGATCAGGTCTGTATTGTTGGTAATCAGTAGATCTAGTAATGTTTTATTTCTAGTTGGTGCGTCTACCATCTGACCCATAAAATTGTCCTGCAAGACATTAAGGAACTGGCGAGCCTTAGATGAATGCGCGGTTCCCTCCGCCCAGTCTATGTCTGGATAATTAAAATCCCCCATTATGATAACACTTGCCATCCTTGCTGCTAATCCAATTTGTGATAGGAGATCCGTCTCCACTTCCTCCCTCAGGTTAGGGGGCCTATAGCATAGTCCCAGTATTATTTTCCCTTAGCTTCATCCCTTTGGAGCTCTACCCATAAGGATTCCACCTCCTCTCTAGCTCCCTCAGTGATGTCATCTCTCACATTCACTTGTACATTATTCTTGATATATAGGCATACCCCTCCACCTTTTTTACCCTCTCTATCCTTGCGGTATAGGGTATACCCTTGAATGTTTGCCAGCCAATCATGAGAGCTGTTGAACCAGGTCTCTGAAATTCCCACAAAATCCAAATCCTCCTCGTACAACAGTATCTCTAGTTCACCCATCTTGTCCGCCAGGCTCCTGGCATTGGTGAACATGCCACATAGTTTAGACCGGTCGCATATTGTCCTCGTATTGGGTGTTTCAAGATTGCAACTAGGACTTGCTACTATACTTACCTTGTGTTTTTGTGCTTTTGGTTAACCTACCACTAATGCCCCCAATACTACCCTCTGGAATATCTTCCACGCTGGCTATCACTGTCTCTGGACCCTCCCCCCCATCGCCTAGTTTAACCACCTCAATACAGGGCACTTACACCCCCTTCCTGCCCAAGCCATTTTTCAGTTTTCAGCGCTGTCGCACTTTGAATGACAATTGCGCGGTCATGTTACACTGCACCTTAATTAAATTTTTATCATTTTTTCCCCACAAATAGAGGCTTTCTTTTGGTGGTATTTGATCACCTCTGCGGTTTTTATTTATTGCGCTATAAACAAAAGAAGAGGGACGATTTTGAAAAAACACAATATTTTTTACTTTTTGCTATAATAAATATCCGATTTTTTTTTAACAAATTTTTTCCTCAGTTTAGGCCGATACGTATTCTTCTACATATTTTTGGTAAAAAAAAATTGCGATAAGCGTATATTGATTGGTTTGCGCAAAAGTTATAGCGTCTACAAAATACTGGATAGATTTATAGTATTTTATTATTTATTTATTTTTTACTAGTAATGGCGGCGATCTGCAATTTTTATTGTGACTACGATATTGCGGCGGACACATCGGACACTTTTGACACATTTTTGGGACCATTCACATTTATACAGCGATCAATGCTATAAAATTGCATTGATTACTGTGTAAATGTGACTGGCAGGGAAGGGGTTAACACTAGGGGGCGCTCGAGGGGTTAATGTATGACCTAAGGAGGTGATTCTAACTGTGGGGGGAGGGGACTGACTGGGGGAGGTGACCGATCGCTGTCCCTATGTACAAGGGACACGCCATCGGTCTCCTCTCCTCTCTGACAGGACGTGGATCTGTGTTTACATGCACAGATCCACGCTCCTGCTCTGTTACCCGGCAATCGCGGGTGCCCGGCGGACATCGCGGCCGCCGGGTACGTGCACCGGGTCCCGAGTGACGCAGCGGGCGCGCGCTCGCGCGCCCCCTAGTGGCTCGGGAGGGCGAGGACGTCATATGACGTCCTCCCAGAACAATAGAAGCCTCGTCCAGCCGTCATATGACGGTGGGCGGTGGCTTAGTGGTTAAAAACCCCTCTAACTTTTTTGGCCATCTTCATTCCCAGCAGATCTGCACCCTCCTCATTTAGGTGCAGTCCGTCCTTCTATAGTACCGGTTACCGACTGAGAAGTCGGCCCAGTCCTCCAGGAACCCAAACCCCTCCTTACTACACCAGCTCTTCAGCCACTTGTTTACTTCCCTAATCTCCCTCTGTCTTTCTGGTGTGGCTCGATGTACCGGTAGTATTCCTGAGAACACTACCTTGGAGGCGGGGTGTACCTAGAGCACTTGGCACCCGGGGCGGATCCTATATCTGGCAACCCCCCCCCAACTTTAAAATGTAAAAACACCCACAAAGATTTGTAATCTTTTCAAGAATATTTTTTGCACACATTCATCAGTTCAAAATCAGTGCAGGCTCACCAGTGCCAATCAGTGCTTACCAGTGCCAATCAGTGCAGGCTCACCAGTGCCAATCAGTGCTCACCAGTGCCAATCAATGGAGGCTCACCAGTGCCAATCAATGCCCATCAGTGCAGGCTCACCAGTGCTAATCAGTGCCCCTCAGTGCAGGCTCACCAGTGCCAATCAGTGCAGACTCACCAGTGCCAATCAGTGCTCACTGGTACCAATCAATGCAGGCTCACCAGTGCCATTCAATTTCAGGCTCACCAGTGCCAATCAGTGCTCACCAGTGCACACTCAGCAGTGCCAATCAGTGCTCAGCAGTGAAAGCTTACCAGTGCCAATCAGTGCTCACCAGTGCATTCTCACCAGTGCCAATCAGTGCAGGCTCACCAGTGCCAATCAGTGCTCACCAGTGCAGGCTCACCAGTGTCAATCAGTGCAGGCTCACCAGTGCCAATCAGTGCTCACCAGTGCAAGCTCACCAGTGCCCATCAGTTCAGGCTCACCAGTACCAATCAGTGCAGGCTCACCAGTGCCAATCAGTGCAGGCTCACCAGTGCCAATCAGTGCAGGCTCACCAGTGCCAATCAGTGCTCACCAGTGCAGGCTCACCTGTGCCCATCAGTTCAGGCTCACCAGTACCAATCAGTGCAGGCTCACCAGTGTCAATCAGTGCAGCCTCGGCAGACCAGCTCAGAGTGGCAGACACAATGCCAACCCACACCCCCCCAACCTTACCACAAGCTCACCTCGGGTGGTGGAGCACTCTGGCTAGGGATGGGCCGAACGGACCCCTGTTCGGTTTGCACCAGAACTTCCGAATACCGCAAAAGTTTGGACCCGAATAATGAACCCCATTGAAGTCAATGGGACCTGAACGTCAAAAAACAATAAGTGCCCATTTTGAAGGCTTAAATGTAAATAATTGGGCATACAATTGGTATAGGGGTCCGGGTCCTGCCCTGGGGGACATGTATCAATAAAAAAAAAAAGTTTGTGAAAAATGTCATTTTTAAATAAGCAATGATTTTTTGATTTTTAAAGTGAAAGCATAAAAATGAAAAATTCCTTCCAATATAGTGCCCAGGGGGTCCCCTTAGTCTACCTGTAAAGTGGCAGATCTGGACCATGTCTAGAATCTGCTGCAGCAACAATTACATTTATAAAGCTTTCCCTGCAAGCTGCCTTTATTTTGCTCAGCAACATCGGGGGAGCCAGAAGTGTGTATGATGAGGAGCCAGTGTGTATGATGAGGAGCCAGTGTGTATGATGAGGAGCCAGAAGTGTATATGATGAGGAGCCAGAAGTGTGTATGATGAGGAGCCAGTGTGTATGATGAGGAGCCAGAAGTGTGTATGATGAGGAGCCAGAAGTGTGTATGATGAGGAGCCAGTGTGTATGATGAGGAGCCAGAAGTGTGTATGATGAGGAGCCAGAAGTGTGTATGATGAGGAGCCAGAAGTGTGTATGATGAGGAGCCAGTGTGTATGATGAGGAGCCAGAAGTGTGTATGATGAGGAGCCAGTGTGTATGATGAGGAGCCAGTGTGTATGATGAGGAGCCAGAAGTGTGTATGATGAGGAGCCAGTGTGTATGATGAGGAGCCAGAAGTGTGTATGATGAGGAGCCAGAAGTGTGTATGATGAGGAGCCAGTGTGTATGATGAGGAGCCAGAAGTGTGTATGATGAGGAGCCAGTGTGTATGATGAGGAGCCAGAAGTGTGTATGATGAGGAGCCAGAAGTGTGTATGATGAGGAGCCAGAAGTGTGTATGATGAGGAGCCAGTGTGTATGATGAGGAGCCAGAAGTGTGTATGATGAGGAGCCAGAAGTGTGTATGATGAGGAGCCAGAAGTGTGTATGATGAGGAGCCAGAAGTGTATATGATGAGGCCACAATGTAGTGCACTGGGAACAAGATTAGAGAGTTTTTTGGATACATTCTGGTGTCACTTTGACTTTGAATAGAAGTAACAGGTGCGTAAAAATTGGTCTTTGGGTGTCGGTGGCACCTTCCCACCGTAACCCTATAGAGGTAATCTTGATGAAAGCAAGAATTGGCCTTGCTTTAAAATATTGCAATGATATTCACCTGCAGGGGCGTAGCTATAGAGGTCTCAGGGGTCTCAATTGTGACCCAGCCCCATGCTCTAGGGGGCTTGCGCTGCTCCCTTGTGCACCTGGATAGGAGGGGCGGCGGGGGTGACAGGTCCTCTGTATGTCACCCCTGCCACCCCTCCTATCCAAGTCCTGCTGTCAGGTCTGTGGGCGATGTCTAGCTCACCATGCCCCTGCCTCAGGAACTCTTGCACCACCTCCCTGCTCTGTTTGCATTAATTCACTGCCCGGAATCCATAGTACCCAGCACGGTGCGAGGAAGCATCAGAGGGGGCGGGAGGCAGAGAGTGAGATATTACGGTCCAGTAATGCAGGAGAGGAGCAGACAGTCCATGAACCTTTCACTGGCCAGTGGGAAGGGTAACGAGGACCTGTCATTGGGGAAGGGATTTTAAGATTGGTAACCCCACCCCGTCACTGACCTGGCCATGCCTTCCTGTTCCTGAGCCATACACCAGTCAGTGGGAGGGGGCATAGGACCTGTCATGGGGAAGGGGACCCAGAGAAGGCCGAACTACAAGTCCCAGAAGAGGGTGGAGGGGCAGAGGAGCCCATGAGGGTTAACAAAGTATTAATTACCCTCAACCACCTACTATGACTGTCCTAGGTCCTTCTGCCCCTAGATAAAATAACAAAAATAAAAACTACTGACACCAGGGGCAGAACTGCCAGGGCAGGAAAGGTCACCCTTGTGACTGGGCCCTGGTCTTCTGCCACTGTGGGGCGGCCCTTAAACAGCAAGAAGGGAGCCCACTGCAGAAAACAGGAAAGGGCCCCACTACGGGACTGTAATTAAGGGCCTCACGACACGAGTAAAGGGCCTCGGGATCAGTGGGAAGGGCCCTGAGCCAAGAGGGAAGGGCCCCAGCTGGGGGTCAGGGGGGCCCTTCATGGTTTCTTGCACCGGGGCTCTGAAGGTTCTAGTTACGCCTCTGTGCACCTGTCAAACAGGTGCAGAAAAATCACTCTTTGGGTGTCGGTGGCGCCTTCCCACCGTAACCCTATAGAGGTAATCTTGATGAAGGCAAAAAAAATTGCAATGATATTCACCTGTCAAACAGGTGCTGAAAAATTGGTCTTTGGGTGTTAATTGTGCCCATGAAACCTACACCAAAAACATTCTTCCAGATGAAATGATTGAACACCCTCAAAGCTAGGCAGCCTCGAAGTCCTGCAGAGATTCCACATCCCAAAAAGACTTAATCAGTGACATCGGCATCAGGGGCTTCACAGCTGGTAATCCAGGACTGATTCATTTTTATAAAAGTCAAACGGTCCACGGAGTCTGTGGACAGACGCGTTCTATGATCAACGAAACCTCCTGCAGCACTGAATGCCCGTTCTGAAAGCACGCTGGATGCAGGGCAGCCCAACAACTCAATAGCATAGGCAAGTTCTGGCCAGTGGTCTATTCTCATGACCCAGTAAGTCAGTGGATCGTCAGATGGAAAGTTCTCCGTCTCTGTTTTGGCCCCGAGGTAATCGTCCACCATGTGATGCAGACACTGCCGATGGGATGTGGAAGATGACAGTCCTGGGCGGCTAGGACTAAAAAAAATCTGAAATGCCTCACTTAGGCGGACGCTTTCTCCAAGGCTCCTTTCTTGACCAACAGAAGACTCAAAACGACGTTCTCCACCACACTGTAACCTACTGGAGTCAGGAAAAACGTTCAATAAAATCCTCTTTAACGTGTCCTCAAGAGATTTTATCTTCTGCACTCTCTGTGGGGACGGGATGAGTTCTGAGACCTTCCCCTTATAACGGTGGTTTTTCCCCGTTGTATATAATTTTATATATATATTATTATATTTTTTTTAAATTATATGCGATAACTGTATGAGCGTTCCATTTGTTCGGTCTATGATGTCCCATTCTTTTGGTTCCGGTAAGTTCTGCCGTAACTTTATTTCTCTTATTCATGCCTTGACGTTTGTTTACATCACATGACCGTGATAAGCATACAGCGCGCGACGTATTGTTTGCGCAATATCATCATACTTTGTCACTGCGCACGCGCTGGCATTCTCGTGTGCCACGACGCCACGTCACGTCGACGTGTTCTGCCAGTGCGCCCGCGCTGGCGTCTCTCTATATAACCTCTCTCTATATAACCCCGGACTATACACCCACTCAGAGTGGATGTCAGCGTCTGGGGTTCCTGTGTGAGACAAACGCAGCCTTTTCTCCACGGAGGTAATATAACGTCAATCTTCATGCAGTGTTTATTTTTGGCTTTTTGAAGTTTCCCCTCTTTAGTCCTGCTATAATTACCAGGAATTTCCGTTTATATTTTTGTTATTGTCTATTATGCTGATAGTGGAAGTAATGCTGGATACATGTCACATTTTATGTTTCCCTTCTTGTCCTCTCTTTTATAGACATACTCCTTTGAAGTATTTATTATTGGTTATTTTTGCTTTTATAGGACGGATTCTTTTTCAGCAAGTGCAACTATTATGTTGTTCCTTTTCTTGCTTCGAGGACTCGCTTTTTTTTTTGGGGACCCATGTGAGGGATCTCTCAAGCCTTGAGGACTAATGTTCCCCATATTCGGGCAATCATCTTCCTTCCCTGGATATTTGTTTCAACTTGAATCTGGCACCATCTTAAAAACTTTTAATTGCTTTAAATTCATGAAGCGGTGTTGGTATGTACTTTTGCGGTCACAATGCTTTCTATGTTCGACATTTTTATTTTTTCTGTAAATCTGTACTTTGTTTTGTTTCTTTATTTTTCAGAGCATCTCCAATTACTATCTCCCTCAAGCCCCTGAAGAAGGGATTAATTTCGAATTCCCGAAACGCGTTGGGTTATAGGAGAAGTGCTCCATTGTTTATATACCGTATTGGATATTGTACATTCTCTCATGTATCACTGTTATTCTTGTGGTGACAGTGGTTTTTTTTTACTTAATACATTTTTATATATTCTGGTTTAATGTTCATGTGATGATATAAATAAGTTCGCCCTTAATGTCCCTTTTGTACCGGGGGGTATCAGTTCCTATACATACACTATTTCTGGGATGGTGGCAACAAAAACTGGAGCTCGGTCTCCTTATTGGGTGGTCAAGGAGGGTTGCCAACCAGTAATCATCCTTCTCCTTTATGCCACGTATTCTTGGGTCCTTTCGCAGGCTTTGAAGCATGAGGTTGCCCATGTGCCTCAAATTTGCCTAGGCTTGAGAAGCAGACTCCTGGGGGTCACTCAGGATCTGGAACTTCCTCCTCCCAGCCACCTACTACTCTCAAGGGTCCTGGGGTTGGAAAGCCATCGCTTACAGATTGACGCAAGTCTTCCTCTTCTTCGAAGCCTATGAAAGTGCCAGAATCCTCCTCCTCATCCTCCTCATCCTCCTCCCCTCTCTCCTCCTGTGTGTTCTGTGACATAGGAATTATGGTGTCTGGATAAAGTGGGCCTTGAGAGGAAAGAAGTTCTCCTCTTCCTCCAGTGCCCTGTCCATAATGCCACGCAGAGTCTGCTCCAGCAGGAACACAACAGGGATTGTGTCACTGATGCATGCACTGTCATGGCTTACCATCCTTGTGGCCTCCTCAAATGGTGACAATACAGTGCATGCATCCTTAATGATCAGCCATTGGCGTGAGGAAAAAAAGCTGAGGCGGCCTGAGCCTGTCATCATGCCGTACTCACACAGGTATTCATTGACGGTCCTCTGCTGCATGTATAGCGGCTGCAGCGTTGACAAAGTTGACTTCCACCTGGTGGGCATGTCACAAATCAGGCGCTTTATGGGCAGGTGGAATTCTGAAACACTGGCTGTGTATGACCGCCTGAAATGGCTACAGGCTCTTCTGGCCTGCCTTAGTACATCTTGCAACCCTGGGTATGTATTTAGGAAACGCTGCACCACCGAATTGAGGACATGTGCCAAGCATGCCACATGTGTCAACTTTCCCTGTCTAAGGGCAGACAGGAGGTTTGAGCCATTATCGCACACCACCATTCCTGGTTCCAGCTGGCGTGGTGTGAACCACCTATGGGCCTGTCCCTGCAGAGCTGCAGGAATCTCTGCTCTGGTGTGGTTCCTGTCCACTAAACACACCAGCTGAAGCACTGCATGGCACCTTTTAGCCTGACTCTGGGAAAAGCCCTTTGAACGCTTAGGGGGTACCTGATGTTCATAGGACAATTCTGCAGATGAGGGCATGGAGGTGGCAGAGAAGGAGGAGGAGGAAGAGAGGGTAGAGCTCACAGGTCTGGCATCATTACCACCAGCTGTATGGGGACGTGGGGGCACAACAAGCTGCAGCACGGAGCCCTGTCCTGCATCCTTTTGAGTTGCAAGCAGCATTACTCATTGTGCTGTGAATGAAATATATTGTCCCTGCCCATGCTTGCTGGACCATGTATCAGCAGTAAGGTGGATTTTACGGCTGACTGCCTTGCCCAACGATGTCAGAACATTCCCTTCCATGTGATGGTAGAGAGATGGAACGGCCTTACGTGACAAGTAGTAGCGACTGGGAACCTGCCATTGTGGTACAGCACATTGTGTGAATTCATGGAAGGGGGCAGAATCCACCAGGCTGAAAGGCAGAAAATGTAGAGCCAGCAGCTTTGACAAGCTTGCATTCAGACGCTGGGCATGTGGGTGGCAGGGACTGTATTTTTTTTTTCTGCTGAAGCAAATGTGGCAGAGAAATTTGCCGGCTACAGTCTACAGCAGCTGGTGGGGAGCTGCCTGTGCTATAACATCATCCCTGTCAGTGGAGGATGCTGAGAGGTAAGTGGGTGTGCCTGAGACACAGTTTGCAGATAACAACAGTGCGATCTGCTGCAGATGTGCTGAAAAAGGCCCAGACAGCTGAGCTGTGGGGGATGGGCCGGGAGATAAGAGCTGCAGAATGTGATGGAAAAGGGGGCTGCTCTCTACTCTTTCTTGATGTCGGCCTCCTTAGGGTTGTGCCACCTCACCTTCAGTTTCCTCCTCTGCTCTATCTGGCACCCAAGTCTCATCAGTGGCCTCATCATCATCTCCATCTCCTCCATCTTCAACATTACCCCTGGAGACAACTTGGCAATACGCTGCGGCTTGGGGAACATGAATGCCAATTTGTCTACCAGTGTTCCTCCCTCTCTCTGGGCTCATGTTCCTATCATCCTCAACCTCAGAACCAGCATCTGAATCCAGTAATGGCTGGGCCTCATCAAGGAGCAAGTGGCTGACGCTGTGGTCAAATAACTCAGCTGACTCCTCAATGGCTGATGTTGGGGCTATGGCAGGAATAGATGTGGAAAGGAGGCAGGTTTATCCACTCTGGCAACGGCAGGGGACTGCGCACTTGTCTCTGCTTGTGTGACAGAGGATGAGGAGGATGAGGAAGGTTTAGTAAGCCAGTGTCCTCCCAGACATTATTGGGAGGGGGGCGGTGCTTATAAGCAAATGTAAAGAAGAAGTTGAAATCTGTACGTAGATGCACTTTAACCACTTGCCGACCGGGCCATTGCCGAAAGACGGCAACAGCGCGGTCGGCTAGTTCTGGGTGGACGTCCATGGACGTGACTCCAGAATGATGCTCCCGCGCGCCCCCTGGGGCGCGCACTCGGGAACATCCGTGACCACCGGGTCCAGAGGACCCGGCGCATCACGGATTACGGTAAATAGCCGCTGATCGCGGCCGTTTACCACGTGATCGTTCCGTCAAACGATCGGTACAGTGGGAGGGGAGAGGGGGAGGGATCGGATGGCAGCACCGCTGTGGGCTGCATGTGTAGTGCCCACAGCGGTGCTCAGTGACATTTGCAGTCACATCCATCCATCCCTCCATGCTCAGCCAACCCTGCAATACTCTGCATAACACCCTGCAATACTCTGCATAACACCCTGCAATACTCTGCAATATACCCGGGCACTACTCTGCAATATACCCGGGCACTACTCTGCAATATACCCGGGCACTACTCTGCAATATACCCGGGCACTACTCTGCAATATACCCGGGCAATTCTCTGCAATATACCCCGCAATACTCTGCAATATACCCGGGCACTACTCTGCAATATACCCGGTAATACTCTGCAATATACCCGGCAATACTCTGCAATATACCCTGCACTACTCCGCAATACTCTGCAATATACCCCGCAATACTCTGCAATATACCCGGGCACTACTCTGCAATATACCCGGCAATACTCTGCAATATACCCGGCAATTCTCTGCAATATACCCGGCAATACTCTGCAATATACCCAGCAATATACCCTGCACTACTCCGCAATACTCTGCAATATACCCCGCAATACTCTGCAATATACCCGGGCACTACTCTGCAATATACCCGGCAATACTCTGCAATATACCCAGCAATATACCCTGCACTACTCCGCAATACTCTGCAATAGCCCGCAATACTCCGCAATTTTTAACCAGTTCCCGCCCACGGTCATATGACGTCCTTGACTTTGAGCGGAGATATCTGAATGATGGGTGCAGCTACAGGCATCATTCAGATATCAGCTTTTTCAGCCAGCGATTTCCTACACCATAGGAATGATCAAAGCAGCTGTTCCACTGCTTGATCATTCTTATGGGAGGCGAGAGGGGACGCCCCCCCCTCTTCCCGCCACCCTCCGGTGCTTCTACCGACTCACCGCTACGATCGAAGCCAAGATTGTTTTTTTTTTATTATTATTTCAGGCTTCCCAGCCTAGAGGTGAGATGTGGGGTCTTATTGACCCCATATCTCACTGTAAAGAGGACCTGTCATGCCATATTCCTATTACAAGGATGTTTACATTCCTTGTAATAGAAATAAAAGTGATCAAAAAAATTTTGGGGGGGGGGAAAAGTGTCAAACTAAAATAAATAAAGTAAAATAAACAATAAAAAAAAAAAAAAAAAATTTAAAGCGCCCATGTCCGTGTGCTCGCATGCAGAAGCGAACACATACGTAAGTCCCGCCCACATATGAAAACGGTGTTCAAACCACATATGTGAGGTATCGGTGCGATCGGTAGAGCGAGAGCAATAATTTTGGCCCTAGACCTCCTCTGTAACTCAAAACATGTAACCAGGAAAAAATTTTAAAGCGTCACCTATGGAGATTTTTAAGTAGCGACGTTTGGCACCATTCCACGAGAGTGTGCAATTTTGAAGGGTGACATGTTGGGTATCTATTTACTCGGCGTAACTTCATCTTTCACATTATGCAAAAACATTGGGCTAACTTTACTGTTTTGTTTTTTTTTAAAGCACAAAACTGTTTCTTTCCCCAAAAAAAGGCGTTCGAAAAATTGCTGCACAAATACAGTGCGAGATAAAAAGTTGCAACAACCGCCATTGTATTCTCTAGGGTCTTTGCTAAAAAAATATATATATAAATGTTTTGGTGTTCTATGTAATTTTCTAGCAAACAAATTATGATTTTTACATGTAGGAGAGAAATGTCAGAATTGGCCTGGGCACTCCAGAACGCCTGAAGGTGCTCCCTGCATGTTGGGCCTCTGTATGTGGCCATGCTGTGTAAAAGTCTCACACATGTGGTATCGCCATACTCGGGAGTAATAGCAGAATGTGTTTTGGGGTGTAATTTGTGGTATGCATATGCTGTGTGTGAGAAATAACCTTCTAATATGACAATTTTGTGAAAAAAAAAAAATAAAAAAAAAATCTTGATTTTGCAAAGAATTGTGGGAAAAGATGACAATTTCAAAAAAACTCACCATGCATCTTTCTAAATACCTTGGAATGTCTTCTTTCCAAAAAGGGGTCATTTGGGGGGTATTTGTACTTTTCTGGCATGTTAGGGTCTCAAGAAATTAGATAGGCCGTCAGTAATTCAGGTGTGATCAATTTTCAGAGATTGGCACCGTAGCTTTTGGAGTCTCTCTAACATTCACAAAGACCAAATAATATACACCAAGTTGTACTTATTTTTACCAAAGATATGTAGCGGTATAAATTTTGGCCAAAATTTACGAAGAAGAATTACTAATTTGCTAAATTTTATAACAGAAACAAAGAAAAATTCATTTTTTTACCAAATTTTCAGTCTTTTTTCTTTTATAGCGCAAAAAATAAAAAACCCAACGGTGAATAAATACCACCAAAAGAAAGCTCTATTTGTGTGAAAAAAAGGATAAAAATTTCATATGGGTAAAGTGTTGTATGACTGAGTAATTGTCATTCAAAGTGTGAGAGCACCGAAAGCTGAAAATTGGTCTGGTTAGGAAGGGGGTTTAAGTGCCCAGTGGTCAAGTGGTTAATCAATGTAAAGAGTCGTTTGGTGCCCTTTAATTTGAGTACTCACACTACACAGACACACTCCACGGATACACTATAACATACTGCAATATAATGCACTAAACGTACAGTGCCGCACACAACTATATGGCATTAAACTGGCAGTAGCGCAATCAAATAGACGGTGTTCAACGGTCCCCCTCTGTGCTGGCCCCTGCCGACACCTCTTTGTCTCCACCCTCCTCTGTGCTGGCCCCTGCCAGCACCTCTTTGTCTCCACCCTCCTCTGTGCTGGCCCCTGCCGACACCTCTTTGTCTCCACCCTCCTCTGTGCTGGCCCCTGCCAGCACCTCTTTGTCTCCACCCTCCTCTGTGCTGGCCCCTGCCGACACCTCTTTGTCTCCACCCTCCTCTGTGCTGGCCCCTGCCAGCACCTCTTTGTCTCCACCCCCTCTGTGCTGGCCCCTACTGGCAACTCTTTGTCTCCACCCCCTCTGTGCTGGCCCCTGCCGGCACCTCTTTGTCTTCACCCTCCTCTGTGCTGTCCCCTGACGACACCTCTTTGTCTCCACCCCCCTCTGTGCTGGCCCCTGTCGGCACCTCTTTGTCTCTACCCCCTCTGTGCTGGCCCCTGCCGGCACCTTTTTGTCTCCACCCCCTCTGTGCTGGCCCCTGCCGGCACCTCTTTGTCTCCACCCCCCTTTGTGCTGGCCCCTGCTGGCACCTCTTTGTCTCCACCCCCTCTGTGCTGGCCCCTGCCGCCACCTCTTTGTCTCCACCCCCCTTTGTGCTGGCCCCTGCTGGCACCTCTTTGTCTTCACCCTCCTCTGTGCTGGCCCCTGCTGGCACCTCTTTGTCTTCACCCTCCTCTATGCTGGCCCCTGCCGACACCTCTTTGTCTCCACCCCCTCTGTGCTGGCCCCTGCCGCCACCTCTTTGTCTCCACCCCCCTTTGTGCTGGCCCCTGCCGGCACCTCTTTGTCTTCACCCTCCTCTGTGCTGGCCCCTGCTGGCACCTCTTTGTCTTCACCCTCCTCTGTGCTGGCCCCTGCCAGCACCTCTTTGTCTCCACCCTCCTCTGTGCTGGCCCCTGCCGACACCTCTTTGTCTCCACCCTCCTCTGTGCTGGCCCCTGCCAGCACCTCTTTGTCTCCACCCCCTCTGTGCTGGCCCCTACTGGCAACTCTTTGTCTCCACCCCCTCTGTGCTGGCCCCTGCCGGCACCTCTTTGTCTTCACCCTCCTCTGTGCTGTCCCCTGACGACACCTCTTTGTCTCCACCCCCCTCTGTGCTGGCCCCTGTCGGCACCTCTTTGTCTCTACCCCCTCTGTGCTGGCCCCTGCCGGCACCTTTTTGTCTCCACCCCCTCTGTGCTGGCCCCTGCCGGCACCTCTTTGTCTCCACCCCCCTTTGTGCTGGCCCCTGCTGGCACCTCTTTGTCTCCACCCCCTCTGTGCTGGCCCCTGCCGCCACCTCTTTGTCTCCACCCCCCTTTGTGCTGGCCCCTGCTGGCACCTCTTTGTCTTCACCCTCCTCTGTGCTGGCCCCTGCTGGCACCTCTTTGTCTTCACCCTCCTCTATGCTGGCCCCTGCCGACACCTCTTTGTCTCCACCCCCTCTGTGCTGGCCCCTGCCGCCACCTCTTTGTCTCCACCCCCCTTTGTGCTGGCCCCTGCCGGCACCTCTTTGTCTCCACCCTCCTCTGTGCTGACCCCTTCCGGCACCTCTTTGTCTTCACCCTCCTCTGTGCTGGCACCTGCCAGCACCTCTTTGTCTCCACCCCCTCTATGCTGGCCCCTGCCGGCACCTCTTTGTCTTCACCCTCCTCTGTGCTGGCCCCTGCTGGCACCTCTTTGTCTTCACCCTCCTCTGTGCTGGCCCCTGCTGGCACCTCTTTGTCTCCACCCTCCTCTGTGCTGACCCCTTCCGGCACCTCTTTGTCTTCACCCTCCTCTGTGCTGGCCCCTGCCGACACCTCTTTGTCTCCACCCCCCTCTGTGCTGGCCCCTGTCGGCACCTCTTTGTCTCTACCCCCTCTGTGCTGGCCCCTGCCGGCACCTTTTTGTCTCCACCCCCTCTGTGCTGGCCCCTGCCGGCACCTCTTTGTCTCCACCCCCCTTTGTGCTGGCCCCTGCTGGCACCTCTTTGTCTTCACCCTCCTCTGTGCTGGCCCCTGCTGGCACCTCTTTGTCTTCACCCTCCTCTGTGCTGGCCCCTTCTGGCACCTCTTTGTCTCCACCCCCTCTGTGCTGGCCCCTGCCGACACCTCTTTGTCTCCACCCCCCTTTGTGCTGGCCCCTGCTGGCACCTCTTTGTCTTCACCCTCCTCTATGCTGGCCCCTGCCGGCACCTCTTTGTCTTCACCCTCCTCTATGCTGGCCCCTGCCGGCACCTCTTTGTCTCCACCCCCTCTGTGCTGGCCCCTTCCGGAACCTCTTTGTCTCCACCCTCCTCTGTGCTGACCCCTTCCGGCATCTCTTTGTCTTCACCCTCCTCTGTGCTGGCCCCTGCCGACACCTCTTTGTCTCCACCCTCCTCTGTGCTGACCCCTTCCGGCATCTCTTTGTCTTCACCCTCCTCTGTGCTGGCCCCTGCCGACACCTCTTTGTCTCCACCCCCTCTGTGCTGGCCCCTGCCGGCACCTCTTTGTCTTCACCCTCCTCTGTGCTGGCCCCTGCCGACACCTCTTTGTCTCCACCCTCCTCTGTGCTGGCCCCTGCCAGCACCTCTTTGTCTCCACCCCCTCTGTGCTGGCCCCTGCCGCCACCTCTTTGTCTCCACCCCCCTTTGTGCTGGCCCCTGCCGGCACCTCTTTGTCTCCACCCTCCTCTGTGCTGACCCCTTCCGGCACCTCTTTGTCTTCACCCTCCTCTGTGCTGGCACCCGCCAGCACCTCTTTGTCTCCACCCCCTCTATGCTGGCCCCTGCCGGCACCTCTTTGTCTTCACCCTCCTCTGTGCTGGCCCCTGCTGGCACCTCTTTGTCTTCACCCTCCTCTGTGCTGGCCCCTGCTGGCACCTCTTTGTCTCCACCCTCCTCTGTGCTGACCCCTTCCGGCACCTCTTTGTCTTCACCCTCCTCTGTGCTGGCCCCTGCCGACACCTCTTTGTCTCCACCCCCCTCTGTGCTGGCCCCTGTCGGCACCTCTTTGTCTCTACCCCCTCTGTGCTGGCCCCTGCCGGCACCTTTTTGTCTCCACCCCCTCTGTGCTGGCCCCTGCCGGCACCTCTTTGTCTCCACCCCCCTTTGTGCTGGCCCCTGCCGGCACCTCTTTGTCTCCACCCCCCTCTGTGCTGGCCCCTGTCGGCACCTCTTTGTCTCTACCCCCTCTGTGCTGGCCCCTGCCGGCACCTTTTTGTCTCCACCCCCTCTGTGCTGGCCCCTGCCGGCACCTCTTTGTCTCCACCCCCCTTTGTGCTGGCCCCTGCCGGCACCTCTTTGTCTCCACCCCCCTCTGTGCTGGCCCCTGTCGGCACCTCTTTGTCTCTACCCCCTCTGTGCTGGCCCCTGCCGGCACCTTTTTGTCTCCACCCCCTCTGTGCTGGCCCCTGCCGGCACCTCTTTGTCTCCACCCCCCTCTGTGCTGGCCCCTTCTGGCACCTCTTTGTCTCCACCCCCTCTGTGCTGGCCCCTGCCGACACCTCTTTGTCTCCACCCCCCTTTGTGCTGGCCCCTGCTGGCACCTCTTTGTCTTCACCCTCCTCTATGCTGGCCCCTGCCGGCACCTCTTTGTCTCCACCCTCTCTGTGCTGGCCCCTTCCGGAACCTCTTTGTCTCCACCCTCCTCTGTGCTGACCCCTTCCGGCACCTCTTTGTCTCCACCCCCCTCTGTGCTGGTCCCTGCCAGCACCTCTTTGTCTCCACCCTCCTCTGTGCTGACCCCTTCCGGCACCTCTTTGTCTCCACCCCCTCTGTGCTGGCCCCTGCCGACACCTCTTTGTCTCCACCCCCCTTTGTGCTGGCCCCTGCTGGCACCTCTTTGTCTTCACCCTCCTCTATGCTGGCCCCTGCCGGCACCTCTTTGTCTCCACCCTCTCTGTGCTGGCCCCTTCCGGAACCTCTTTGTCTCCACCCTCCTCTGTGCTGACCCCTTCCGGCACCTCTTTGTCTCCACCCCCCTCTGTGCTGGTCCCTGCCAGCACCTCTTTGTCTCCACCCTCCTCTGTGCTGACCCCTTCCGGCACCTCTTTGTCTCCACCCTCCTCTGTGCTGACCCCTTCCGGCATCTCTTTGTCTCCACCCGCCTCTGTGCTGGCCCCTGCCGGCACCTGCCGTGTACATTCCTGGCTCTCCTTTAGTATGGAGGGACTTCTCAGTGCTGACAGTTGCTTCCCCAGATTCAGAACCTGGGCTTCCAGGGAAACAATGTGCTTACATTTTACACAGCAGTATTCGCCCTCCATAGGATGATCAAGGAACGCATACATGCTGCATTGTTACATTGTATACACCTGGCTGCCTGGTATTAGGAATTGTTACATTAAATCCGGCTCTCTATCTCTTCCTACAGATACATCTCTGATCCTGGGGGGAAGATATTCTCCGGGGCACAGCTGACTTCCTGGGGGGGGGGGGCATTCCCCAACTGATGTCTATGAACCCTCCTGCTGCGGTCCCCCTGTGTGAGACAGACAACATTCAGTGAGATTCAGATCTGATGTATTGTTAGCAGAAAATTGGCAGCATGCTGAGAAATCTCCGCAGCCAATCAGTGAGCGGGAAGTTCTCTGTGATCACATCGATTATCTTTCTTTTTCCTCCCCGTCTCTCTTTTACTTTTCTGCTCATTTTTATTTTGTACTATTTTTAGTTTTCATTCATTTTGCCTTTCTGTGTGCTGAGTGCAGTTTGATGTGTGACCACCAGGGCGGCGCTTTGTTGTAAGATTTTTCTACAGCCAATACCAAGAGGAAGAAGCTGCAGGATGGATATATGAGGAGCTGAGTGACCCACCCAGAACATGATCAGTAAAGGGAGGATGAGGATGACAACCCCCCCGGGGGGCAGGGCGGCCCCTGAAGGCCTGCAAGGGGCGGGGCCCAAATTTCTAAGCTGACAAGTTCTCTTTGGTCTCATGATGGAGATCAGCCGACATCTCTGTCCTCGTCTTCAGCAGGCGGGGGAGGGGGGCGGATCTCATTATCTGCAATTATCGCTCCCCGAGAATGATGGCGGAAACATCTGTCTGCCAAAATTACTGACACCGAGCCAACCGCCCCACCGATCTGCCCGTGTGTGTGCCACACCCAACCGGGGACACCATCGATGGCCACCAATCTCAACACCCTTCTTCCTATACCAACCCCCACCCCCCATCTCTCTATTGTACCCCGAAATCCCCATCCCTCTATTGTACCCCAATATCCCCATCTCTCTATTATACCCTGATACCCCATCCTTCTATTATACCCCGATACCCCCCCATCCCTCTATTGTCCCCCAATACCCCCCATCCCTCTATTGTACCCCGATACCCCATCCTTCTATTATACCCCCCATCCCCCTATTGTCCCCCAATACCCCATCCCTCTATTGTACCCCAATACCCCATCCCTCTAATGTACCCCAATACCTCAATCCCTCTATTATACCCCAGAACCCCCATCCCCCTATTGTACCCTGATACCCCCATTCCTCTATTGAACCCCAATACCCCCATCCCTCTATTGTACCCCGATACCCCCCATCCCTCTATTGTACATCAATACCCCCCATCCCTCTATTATACCCCAATACCCCAATCCCTCTATTATACCCCAATCCCTCTATGATACCCCCATCTCTCTATTATACTCTGATACCTCAATCCCTCTATTATACCCCGATACCCTCATCCCTCTACTGTACCCCGATATCCCATCCTTCTATTGTACCCTGATACCCCCCATCCCTCTATTGTACCCCAATACCCCCATTCCTCTATTGTACCCCAATACCCCCATCCCACTATTATACCCCGATACCCCCATCCCTCTATTGTACCCTGATACCCCAATCCCTCTATTATACCCTGATACCCCCATCCCTCTATTATACCCCGATACCCCCCATCCCTCTATTGTACCCCAATACCCCATCCCTCTATTGTACCCTGATACCCCCCATCCCTCTATTGTACCCTGATACCCCCATCCCTCTATTGTACCCCGATACCCCCATCCCTCTATTGTATCCCAATACCCCCATCCCGCTATTATACCCCGATACCCCCATCCCTCTATAATACCCCAATACCCCAATCCCTCTATTATACCCCAATCCCTCTATGATACCCCCATCTCTCTATTATACTCTGATACCTCAATCCCTCTATTATACCCCGATACCCTCATCCCTCTACTGTACCCCGATATCCCATCCTTCTATTGTACCCTGATACCCCCCATCCCTCTATTGTACCCCAATACCCCCATTCCTCTATTGTACCCCAATACCCCCCATCCCACTATTATACCCCGATACCCCCATCCCTCTATTGTACCCTGATACCCCAATCCCTCTATTATACCCTGATACCCCCATCCCTCTATTATACCCCGATACCCCCCATCCCTCTATTGTACCCCAATACCCCAATCCCTCTATTATATCCTGATACCCCCCATCCCTCTATTGTACCCCAATACCCCCATCCCTCTATTATACCCCGATACCCTCCATCCCTCTATTGTACCCTGATACCCCAATCCCTCTATTATACCCCGCTATCCCATCCCTCTATTGTACCCCAATTCCTCTATTGTACCCCGATACACGAATCCCTCTATTGTACCCCGATACCCCTCTACATCCCTCAATTGTACCCCAATACCCCCTATCCCTCTATTGTACCCCAATACCCCCATCCCTCTATTGTACCCCAATACCCCATCCTTCTATTATACCCCGATACCACCCATCCCCCTATTGTCCCCCAATACCCTCATCCCTCTACTGTACCCCAATATCCCATCCTTCTATTGTACCCTGATACCCCCCATCCCTCTATTGTACCCCAATACCCCCATTCCTCTATTGTACCCCAATACCCCCCATCCCACTATTATACCCCGATACCCCCATCCCTCTATTGTACCCTGATACCCCAATCCCTCTATTATACCCCGATACCCCCCATCCCTCTATTGTACCCCAATACCCCATCCCTCTATTGTACCCTGATACCCCCCATCCCTCTATTGTACCCTGATACCCCCCATCCCTCTATTGTATCCCAATACCCCCATCCCGCTATTATACCCCGATACCCCCATCCCTCTATTGTACCCTGATACCCCAATCCCTCTATTATACCCTGATACCCCCCATCCCTCTATTGTACCCCAATACCCCCATCCCTCTATTATACCCCGATACCCTCCATCCCTCTATTGTACCCTGATACCCCAATCCCTCTATTATACCCCGCTATCCCCATCCCTCTATTGTACCCCAATTCCTCTATTGTACCCCGATACACGAATCCCTCTATTGTACCCCGATACCCCTCTACATCCCTCAATTGTACCCCAATACCCCCTATCCCTCTATTGTACCCCAATACCCCCATCCCTCTATTGTACCCCAATCCCTCTTTTGTACCCCAATACCCCCTTTACATCCCTCAGTTGTACCCCGATACCCCATCCCTCTATTGTACCCCGATATCCCCCATCCCTCTATTGTACCCCAATTTCCCCTATCCCTCTATTTTACCCCAATCCCTCTAAAGTACCACAATACACCCAATCTTCTATTGTACCCCAATCCCCCTCTGCATCCCTCTATTGTACCCCAATCCCCCTCTACATCTCTCTATTGTACTCCAATCCTCCTCTACATCTCTCTAATGTACCCCAATCCCCCTCTACATACCTCTATTGTACCCCAATCCCCCTCTACATACCTCTATTGTACCCCAATCCCCCTCTACATCTCTCTATTGTACCACAATACCCCCTATCCCTCTATTGTACCCCAATCCTCCTCTACATCTCTCTATTGTACTGCAATCCTCCTCTACCTCCCTCTATTGTACCCCAATCCCCCTCTACATCCCTCTATTGTACCGCAATACCCCCTATCCCTCTATTGTACCCCAATCCTCCTCTACATCTCTCTATTGTACTGCAATCCTCCTCTACCTCCCTCTATTGTACCCCAATCCCCCTCTACATCTCTCTATTGTACCACAATACCCCCTATCCCTCTATTGTACCCCAATCCCCCTCTACATCTCTCTATTGTACCCCAGTCCTCCTCTACATCCCTCTATTGTACCCCAATCCCCCTCTACATCTCTCTATTGTACAACAAAATAACCCATCCCCCATTGTACCCCAATCCCCCCTTAATCCTTCTATTGTACCCCTTCACCAATGCTGGAGGTTATTATTGTTGTTAAAACTGGCACCAATCCTTGGAGTTATTATTGTGTAACCTGGCACCAATACTGGGGGTTATTATTATGTAACCTGGCACCAATACTGGGGGTTATTATTGTGTAACCTGGCACCAATGCTGGGGGTTATTATTATGTAACCTGGCACCAATCCTTGGCGTTATTATTGTGTAACCTGGCACCAATACTGGGGGTTATTATTATGTAACCTGGCACCAATGCTGGGGGTTATTATTGTGTAACCGGCCACCAATACTTGGGGGTTATTTTTGTGGAAGCTGCCACCAATGTTGGGGTTATTATTGTGGAAGCTGGCACCAATGTTGGGGTTATTATTGTGGAAGCTGCAACCAATATTGGGGGTTATTGTGGAAGCTGGCATCAATACTGGGGATTATTAGTGTGGAAGCTGGCATCAATATTGGGGGTTATTATTGTAGAAGCTGGCACCAATACTGGGGGGTTATTATTGTGAAAGCTGGCATTAATGCTGAGGGTTTTTATTTGGGAAGTTGGCACCAATGCTGTGGGTTATTATTGTGTAAACTGGCACCAATGCTGGGGGTTATAATTGTGTAACCTGGTACCAATGCTATGGGTTATTATTGTGGAAGCTGGCACCAATACAGGGGGGGGGGGGGGGGGTTAAATATTGTGAAAGCTTGCAGAAGTACTGGGGTACTGGGGGTTATTATTGTGGAAGCTGGCACCAATATTGTGGGTTATTTTTGTTAAAGCTGCCACCAATACTGGGGGTTATTTTTGTTAAAGCTGCCACCAATACTGGGGGTTATTATTGTGGAAACTGGCACCAATGCTGGGGGTTATTGTGTAACCTGGCACTAATACTGGGGGTTATTATTGTGTATACTGGTATCAATGCTGGGAGTTATTATTGTGGAACCTAGCAACAATGATGGGAGTTATTTTTGTGGAACCTGCCACCAATGCTACATAGTTACATAGTTACATAGTAGGTGAGGTTGAAAAAAGACACAAGTACATCAAGTCCAACCTATGTGTGTGATTATGTGTCAGTATTACATTACAATGCTGGGGGTTATAATTGTGTAACCTGGCACCAATACTGGGGGTCATTGTGTAAACTGGCACCAATACTGGGGGTTATTATTGTGGAAACTGGCACCAATGCTGGGGGCTATTATTGTGTAAACTGGCATCGATGCTGGGGGTTATTATTGTGGAAGCTGGCACCAATACTGGGGGTTATTATTGTGGAAGCTGACTCAATATTGGGGGTTATTATTGTGTAAACTGGCACCAATGCTGGGGGTTATTGTGTAAACTGGCATCGATGCTGGGGGTTATTATTGTGGAAGCTGGCACCAATACTGGGGGTTATTATTGTGGAAGCTGACTCAATATTGGGGGTTATTATTGTGTAAACTGGCACCAATGCTGGGGGCTATTATTGTGTAAACTGGCATCGATGCTGGGGGTTATTATTGTGGAAGCTGGCACCAATACTGGGGGTTATTATTGTGGAAGCTGACTCAATATTGGGGGTTATTATTGTGTAACCTGGCACTAATACTGGGGGTTATTATTGTGTATACTGGTATCAATGCTGGGAGTTATTATTGTGGAACCTAGCAACAATGATGGGAGTTATTTTTGTGGAACCTGGCACCAATGCTACATAGTTACATAGTTACATAGTAGGTGAGGTTGAAAAAAGACACAAGTACATCAAGTCCAACCTATGTGTGTGATTATGTGTCAGTATTACATTACAATGCTGGGGGTTATAATTGTGTAACCTGGCACCAATACTGGGGGTCATTGTGTAAACTGGCACCAATACTGGGGGTTATTATTGTGGAAACTGGCACCAATGCTGGGGGCTATTATTGTGTAAACTGGCATCGATGCTGGGGGTTATTATTGCGGATGCTGGCATCAATATTGGGGGTTATTGTGGAAGCTGGCACCAATACTGGGGGTTATTATTGTAGAAGCTGACACCAATATTGGGGGTTATTATTGTAGAAGCTGGCATCCAGATTAGGGGTTATTATTGGGGAAGCTGCCACCAATGATGGGGGTTATTATTGTTTAAACTGGCACCAATGCTGGGGGTTATTATTAAAAAAAACTTGCAATAGTGCTGGGGATTATTATTTTGTAAACTGGCACTATTTCTGGGAGTTATTATTGTGAAAACTTGCACCAATGCTGAGGGTTATTATTGCCACAGCTGATACCAATGCTGGGAGTTATTAGTGCTGAAACTTAAACCATAGCTTAGGGGGGGGGAGTTTGCCTTTTTGCCCTGGGCACCAGATAAACGTTCCCCGTCACTGATTACACTCAATCCTGAATGCCCTGGCATTGGTGAGCATTTTGTTTTTGTAATCCCCAGAGTTGGGGTTTAGGGGGGCCCATGAGGAGTGAGCCCCGGTGAGTAGATGCCCCCCCCCCCCTCCAGTGAAGGATATCTATTTTTTCGTCTGTTTTCTGATGAATTTATTGTCTTCATTGCGGGAAATGACAGAAGGGACGAGGACTTCCTCTATGTGACAAGAAATAGATTCCGCTGATCTCTGCTGTGATTGAGGAACCCGAAGTCACTTCTTGTTTTTTTGTTCTTTAATTAAAGAGATTAGATGAAAAACAAAGGCGCAGGAATGGGAGGAAAACGCATCGCCTGAGAGACCTGCGTTCAGAATGGCACAAAAAGAAAAATGTAATCTCAGAGATTTTATTGTCCGTGTTTATGAGCCCTAAACCCGACCGCCCAGAGCCATGACCGGTCCTCTTTGTATCTCGCTCAGGATTGGCGCAGTGATGTCACTCTCCACCTTCCTTGTCTGAGAGACGCGCTGGCGGCTCCTGGGCCCCCCTGGGCCCCATTGGCCGGCTCTGCCATAGATGATGACACTTGCAGGGACAGATGGAGATGGAGGGGCAGATCAATGTCTCGGCGCCCCCCACCATGTATTTGCCATCCTCCGGAATATTCCGCCGCACAGGAAGCTTTTAGTGTCATCTGTGTTTGTCTAGTTGATGGCTGCACATCCTATCCGGATAATGGGGGAGGGGGGGTCAGTGCACGACGGTGACATATTACAGGCGGAGGGGGGTGCGGCGCGGTGATACAAGCCATGGCTCTCGGGAAATGCTGATATATAACAAAATCATAGACAGGGATATAAACAGCGGAGCACGGGCCAAAATCTTCTGCCAAGTCCTAGGACTCCGAGAGCACCTGGGCCCCCAACCCCCCATTCACAGGGGCCCCATAGAGCCTATCAGATGAGAGAGTGGAAAGGGAGAAGCCAACACTGGGGCCCCTCATTACTCTAGGGGCCCCTAAAATTTTGGTCCCCTTTTCAGACAAGGGGCGAAACTGTCACTTTGAAAACCTTCACCTCCTGGGCCCCTGGAGAAAAGGGAAAGGGAGGAGCCAATTCTCTGGGGCCCCTCACCTCCTGGGCCCCTGGATAGAAGGGAAAGGGAGGAGCCAATTCTCTGGGGCCCCTCACCTCCTGGGCCCCTGGAGAGAAGGGAAAGGGAGGAGCCAATTCTCTGGGGCCCCTCACCTCCTGGGCCCCGGGAGAGAAGGGAAAGGGAAGAGCCAATTCTCTGGGGCCCTTGGAGAGCAGGTAAAGGGAGGAGCCAATTCTCTGGGGCCCCTCACCTCTTGGGCCCCTGGAGAAAAGGGAAAGAGAGGAGCCAGTTCTCTGGGGTCCCTCACCTCCTGGGCCCATGGAGAGGAGCTAATTCTCTGGGGTCCCTCACCTCCTAGGATTATGGAGAGAAGGGAAAGAGAGGAGCCAATTCTCTGGGGCCCCTCACCTCCTGGTTGTGGTTGGTGTCGGTTAGCAGTAGGTGGTTGGTGTCGGTTAGCAGTAGGTGGTGGATGGTGTCGGTTAGCAGTAGGTGGTGGATGGTGTCAGTTAGCAGTAGGTGGTGGATGGTGTCGGTTAGCAGTAGGTGGTGGTTGGTGTCGGTTAGCAGTAGGTGGTGGATGGTGTCGGTTAGCAGTAGGTGGTAATTGGTGTCGGTTAGCAGTAGGTGGTGGATGGTGTCGGTTAGCAGTAGGTGGTGGATGGTGTCGGTTAGCAGTAGGTGGTGGTTGGTGTCGGTTAGCAGTAGGTGGTGGATGGTGTCGGTTAGCAGTAGGTGGTGGATGGTGTCGGTTAGCAGTAGGTGGTGGTTGGTGTCGGTTAGCAGTAGGTGGTGGATGGTGTCGGTTAGCAGTAGGTGGTGATTGGTGTCGGTTAGCAGTAGGTGGTGGTTGGTGTCGGTTAGCAGTAGGTGGTGGATGGTGTCGGTTAGCAGTAGGTGGTGGTTGGTGTCGGTTAGCAGTAGGTGGTGGTTGGTGTCGGTTAGCAGTAGGTGGTGGTTGGTGTCGGTTAGCAGTAGGTGGTGGTTGGTGTCGGTTAGCAGCAGGTGGTGGTTGGTGTCGGTTAGCAGTAGGTGGTGGTTGGTGTCGGTTAGCAGTAGGTGGTGGTTGGTGTCGGTTAGCAGTAGGTAGTGGATGGTGTCGGTTAGCAGTAGGTGGTAATTGGTGTCGGTTAGCAGTAGGTGGTGGTTGGTGTCGGTTAGCAGTAGGTGGTGGTTGGTGTCGGTTAGCAGTAGGTGGAGGGTGGTGTCGGTTAGCAGTAGGTGGTGGATGGTGACGGTTAGCAGTAGGTGGTGGTTGGTGTCGGTTAGCAGTAGGTGGTAGTTGGTGTCGGTTAGCAGTAGGTGGTGGTTGGTGTCGGTTAGCAGTAGGTAGTGGATGGTGTCGGTTAGCAGTAGGTGGTGGTTGGTATCGGTTAGCAGTAGGTAGTGGATGGTGTCGGTTAGCAGTAGGTGGTGGATGGTGTCGGTTAGCAGTAGGTGGTGAATGGTGTCGGTTAGCAGTAGGTGGTGGATGGTGTCGGTTAGCAGTAGGTGGTGGGTGGTATCGGTTAGCAGTAGGTGGTGGTTGGTATCGGTTAGCAGTAGGTGGTGGTTGGTGTCGGTTAGCAGTAGGTGGTGGATGGTGTCGGTTAGCAGTAGGTGGTGGTTGGTGTCGGTTAGCAGTAGGTGGTGGGTGGTGTCGGTTAGCAGTAGGTGGTGGATGGTGTCGGTTAGCAGTAGGTGGTGGTTGGTGTCGGTTAGCAGTAGGTGGTGGATGGTGTCGGTTAGCAGTAGGTGGTGGTTGGTGTCGGTTAGCAGTAGGTGGTGGTTGGTGTCGGTTAGCAGTAGGTGGTGGATGGTGTCGGTTAGCAGTAGGTGGTGGATGGTGTCGGTTAGCAGTAGGTGGTGGATGGTGTCGGTTAGCAGTAGGTGGTGGTTGGTGTCGGTTAGCAGTAGGTGGTGGTTGGTGTCGGTTAGCAGTAGGTGGTGATTGGTGTCGGTTAGCAGTAGGTGGTGATTGGTGTCGGTTAGCAGTAGGTGGTGATTGGTGTCGGTTAGCAGTAGGTGGTGGTTGGTGTCGGTTACCAGTAGGTGGTGGATGGTGTCGGTTAGCAGTAGGTGGTGGATGGTGTCGGTTAGCAGTAGGTGGTGGTTGGTGTCGGTTAGCAATAGGTGGTGGTTGGTGTCGGGTAGCAGTAGGTGGTGGATGGTGTCGGTTAGCAGTAGGTGGTGGTTGGTGTCGGTTAGCAGTAGGTGGTGGATGGTGTCGGTTAGCAGTAGGTGGTGGTTGGTGTCGGTTAGCAGTAGGTGGTGGTTGGTGTCGGTTAGCAGTAGGTGGTGGATGGTGTTGGTTAGCAGTAGGCGGTGGGTGGTGTCGGTTAGCAGTAGGTGGTGGTTGGTGTCGGTTAGCAGTAGGTGGTGGTTGGTGTCAGTTAGCAGTAGGTGGTGGGTGGTGTCAGTTAGCAGTAGGTGGTGGTTGGTGTCGGTTACCAGTAGGTGGTGGATGGTGTCAGTTAGCAGTAGGTGGTGGATGGTGTAGGTTAGCAGTAGGTGGTGGTTGGTGTCGGTTAGCAGTAGGTGGTGGTTGGTGTCGGTTAGCAGTAGGTGGTGGATGGTGTCGGTTAGCAGTAGGTGGTGGTTGGTGTCGGTTAGCAGTAGGTGGTGGTTGGTGTCGGTTAGCAGTAGGTGGTGGTTGGTGTCGGTTAGCAGTAGGTGGTGGTTGGTGTCGGTTAGCAGTAGGTGGTGGTTGGTGTCGGTTAGCAGTAGGCGGTGGATGGTGTCGGTTAGCAGTAGGTGGTGGTTGGTGTCGGTTAGCAGTTGGTGGTGGTTGGTGTCGGTTAGCAGTAGGTGGTGGGTGGTATCGGTTAGCAGTAGGTGGTGGATGGTGTCGGTTAGCAGTAGGTGGTGGATGGTGTCGGTTAGCAGTAGGTGGTGGTTGGTGTCGGTTAGCAGTAGGTGGTGGTTGGTGTCGTTTAGCAGTAGGTGGTGGATGGTGTCGGTTAGCAGTAGGTGGTGGTTGGTGTCGGTTAGCAGTAGGTGGTGGTTGGTGTCGGTTAGCAGTAGGTGGTGGGTGGTGTCGGTTAGCAGTAGGTGGTGGTTGGTGTCGGTTAGCAGTAGGTGGTGGTTGGTGTCGGTTAGCAGTAGGTGATGGATGGTGTCGGTTAGCAGTAGGTGGTGGATGGTGTCGGTTAGCAGTAGGTGGTGGTTAGTGTCGGTTAGCAGTAGGTGGTGGTTGGTGTCGGTTAGCAGTAGGTGGTGGTTGGTGTCAGTTAGCAGTAGGTGGTGGGTGGTGTCAGTTAGCAGTAGGTGGTGGGTGGTGTCGGTTAGCAGTAGGTGGTGGATGGTGTCAGTTAGCAGTAGGCGGTGGATGGTGTCGGTTAGCAGTAGGTGGTGGATGGTGTCGGTTAGCAGTAGGTGGTGGTTGGTGTCGGTTAGCAGTAGGTGGTGGATGGTGTCGGTTAGCAGTAGGCGGTGGTTGGTGTCGGTTAGCAGTAGGTGGTGGTTGGTGTCGGTTAGCAGTAGGCGGTGGATGGTGTCCGTTAGCAGTAGGTGGTGGATGGTGTCGGTTAGCAGTAGGTGGTGGATGGTGTCGGTTAGCAGTAGGCGGTGGTTGGTGTTGGTTAGCAGTAGGTGGTGGTTGGTGTCGGTTAGCAGTAGGTGGCAGTTGGTGTCGGTTAGCAGTAGGTGATGGATGGTGTCGGTTAGCAGTAGGCGGTGGTTGGTGTCGGTTAGCAGTAGGTGGTGGTTGGTGTCGGTTAGCAGTAGGTGGTGGTTAGTGTCGGTTAGCAGTAGGTGGTGGTTGGTGTCGGTTAGCAGTAGGTGGTGGGTGGTATCGGTTAGCAGTAGGTGGTGGTTGGTGTCGGTTAGCAGTAGGTGGTGGATGGTGTCGGTTAGCAGTAGGTGGTGGTTGGTGTCGGTTAGCAGTAGGTGGTGGATGGTGTCGGTTAGCAGTAGGTGGTGGTTGGTGTCGGTTAGCAGTAGGTGGTTGGTGTCGGTTAGCAGTAGGTGGTGGATGGTGTCGGTTAGCAGTAGGTGGTTGGTGTCGGTTAGCAGTAGGTGGTGGATGGTGTCGGTTAGCAGTAGGTGGTGGATGGTGTCGGTTAGCAGTAGGTGGTGGATGGTGTCGGTTAGTAGTAGGTGGTGGATGGTGTCGGTTAGCAGTAGGTGGTGGTTGGTGTCGGTTAGCAGTAGGTGGTGGATGGTGTCGGTTAGCAGTAGGTGGTAATTGGTGTCGGTTAGCAGTAGGTGGTGGATGGTGTCGGTTAGCAGTAGGTGGTGGATGGTGTCGGTTAGCAGTAGGTGGTGGTTGGTGTCGGTTAGCAGTAGGTGGTGGATGGTGTCGGTTAGCAGTAGGTGGTGGTTGGTGTCGGTTAGCAGTAGGTAGTGGATGGTGTCGGTTAGCAGTAGGTGGTAATTGGTGTCGGTTAGCAGTAGGTGGTGGTTGGTGTCGGTTAGCAGTAGGTGGTGGTTGGTGTCGGTTAGCAGTAGGTGGAGGGTGGTGTCGGTTAGCAGTAGGTGGTGGATGGTGACGGTTAGCAGTAGGTGGTGGTTGGTGTCGGTTAGCAGTAGGTGGTAGTTGGTGTCGGTTAGCAGTAGGTGGTGGTTGGTGTCGGTTAGCAGTAGGTGGTGGATGGTGTCGGTTAGCAGTAGGTGGTGAATGGTGTCGGTTAGCAGTAGGTGGTGGATGGTGTCGGTTAGCAGTAGGTGGTGGATGGTGTCGGTTAGCAGTAGGTGGTGGTTGGTGTCGGTTAGCAGTAGGTGGTGGTTGGTGTCGGGTAGCAGTAGGTGGTGGATGGTGTCGGTTAGCAGTAGGTGGTGGATGGTGTCGGTTAGCAGTAGGTGGTAGTTGGTGTCGGTTAGCAGTAGGTGGTGGTTGGTGTCGGTTAGCAGTAGGTGGTGGTTGGTGTCGGTTAGCAGTAGGTGGTGATTGGTGTCGGTTAGCAGTAGGTGGTGGATGGTGTCGGTTAGCAGTAGGTGGTGGATGGTGTCGGTTAGCAGTAGGTGGTGGATGGTGTCGGTTAGCAGTAGGCAGTGGATGGTGTCGGTTAGCAGTAGGTGGTGGTTGGTGTCGGTTAGCAGTAGGTGGTGGTTGGTGTCGGTTAGCAGTAGGTGGTGGTTGGTGTCGGTTAGTAGTAGGTGGTGTTGGTGTCGGTTAGTAGTAGGTGGTGGTTGGTGTCGGTTAGCAGTAGGTGGTGGTTGGTGTCGGTTAGCAGTAGGTGGTGGTTGGTGTCGGTTAGCAGTAGGTGGTGGATGGTGTTGGTTAGCAGTAGGCGGTGGTTGGTGTCGGTTAGCAGTAGGCGGTGGTTGGTGTCGGTTAGCAGTAGGTGGTGGGTGGTGTCGGTTAGCAGTAGGTGGTGGTTGGTGTCGGGTAGCAGTAGGTGGTGGTTGGTGTCGGTTACCAGTAGGTGGTGGTTGGTGTCGGTTAGCAGTAGGCGGTGGATGGTGTGGGTTAGCAGTAGGTGGTGGTTGGTGTCGGTTAGCAGTAGGTGGTGGTTGGTGTCGGTTAGCAGTAGGTGGTGGTTGGTGTCGGTTAGCAGTAGGTGGTGGTTGGTGTCGGTTAGCAGTAGGTGGTGGTTGGTGTCGGTTAGCAGTAGGCGGTGGATGGTGTCGGTTAGCAGTAGGTGGTGGTTGGTGTCGGTTAGCAGTTGGTGGTGGTTGGTGTCGGTTAGCAGTAGGTGGTGGTTGGTGTCGTTTAGCAGTAGGTGGTGGATGGTGTCGGTTAGCAGTAGGTGATGGATGGTGTTGGTTAGCAGTAGGCGGTGGTTGGTGTCGGTTAGCAGTAGGCGGTGGTTGGTGTCGGTTAGCAGTAGGTGGTGGGTGGTGTCGGTTAGCAGTAGGTGGTGGTTGGTGTCGGTTAGCAGTATGTGGTGATTGGTGTCGGTTAGCAGTAGGTGGTGGTTGGTGTCGGTTAGCAGTATGTGGTGATTGGTGTCGGTTAGCAGTAGGTGGTGGATGGTGTCGGTTAGCAGTAGGTGGTGGTTGGTGTCGGTTAGCAGTATGTGGTGATTGGTGTCGGTTAGCAGTAGGTGGTGGTTGGTGTCGGTTAGCAGTAGGTGGTGGATGGTGTCGGTTAGCAGTAGGTGGTGGTTGGTGTCGGTTAGCAGTAGGTGGTGGATGGTGTCGGTTAGCAGTAGGCGGTGGATGGTGTCGGTTAGCAGTAGGTGGTGGATGGTGGCGGTTAGCAGTAGGTGGTGGATGGTGTCAGTTAGCAGTAGGTGGTGGGTGGTGTCGGTTAGCAGTAGGTGGTGGATGGTGTCAGTTAGCAGTAGGTGGTGGATGGTGGCGGTTAGCAGTAGGTGGTGGATGGTGTCAGTTAGCAGTAGGTGGTGGGTGGTGTCGGTTAGCAGTAGGTGGTGGATGGTGTCAGTTAGCAGTAGGCGGTGGATGGTGTCGGTTAGCAGTAGGTGGTGGATGGTGTCGGTTAGCAGTAGGCGGTGGATGGTGTCGGTTAGCAGTAGGCGGTGGATGGTGTCGGTTAGCAGTAGGTGGTGGATGGTGTCGGTTAGCAGTAGGTGGTGGATGGTGTCAGTTAGCAGTAGGTGGTGGATGGTGTCGGTTAGCAGTAGGTGGTGGATGGCGTTGGTTAGCAGTAGGTGGTGGTTGGTGTCGGTTAGCAGTAGGTGGTGGATGGCGTTGGTTAGCAGTAGGTGGTGGATGGTGTCGGTTAGCAGTAGGTGGTGGTTGGTGTCGGTTAGCAGTAGGTGGTGGATGGTGTCGATTAGCAGTAGGTGGTGGTTGGTGTCGGTTAGCAGTAGGTGGTGGTTGGTGTCGGTTAGCAGTAGGTGGTGGATGGTGTCGGTTAGCAGTAGATGGTGGTTGGTGTCGGTTAGCAGTAGGTGGTGGTTGGTGTCGGTTAGCAGTAGGTGGTGGATGGTGTCGGTTAGCAGTAGGCGGTGGTTGGTGTTGGTTAGCAGTAGGTGGTGGTTGGTGTCGGTTAGCAGTAGGTGGTGGATGGTGTCGGTTAGCAGTAGGTGGTGGATGGTGTCGGTTAGCAGTAGGCGGTGGTTGGTGTCGGTTAGCAGTAGGTGGTGATTGGCGTCGGTTAGCAGTAGGTGGTGGATGGTGTCGGTTAGCAGTAGGTGGTGGTTGGTGTCGGTTAGCAGTAGGTGGTGGTTGGTGTCGGTTAGCAGTAGATGGTGGTTGGTGTTGGTTAGCAGTAGGTGGTGGTTGGTGTCGGTTAGCAGTAGATGGCAGTTGGTGTCGGTTAGCAGTAGGTGATGGATGGTGTCGGTTAGCAGTAGGTGGTGGATGGTGTCGGTTAGCAGTAGGTGGTGGTTGGTGTCGGTTAGCAGTAGGTGGTGGTTAGTGTCGGTTAGCAGTAGGTGGTGGTTGGTGTCGGTTAGCAGTAGGTGGTGGATGGTGTCGGTTAGCAGTAGGTGGTGGATGGTGTCGGTTAGCAGTAGGTGGTGGTTGGTGTCGGTTAGCAGTAGGTGGTGGGTGGTGTCGGTTAGCAGTAGGTGGTGGATGGTGTCGGTTAGCAGTAGGTGGTGGATGGTGTCGGTTAGCAGTAGGCGGTGGTTGGTGTCGGTTAGCAGTAGGTGGTGATTGGCGTCGGTTAGCAGTAGGTGGTGGATGGTGTCGGTTAGCAGTAGGTGGTGGTTGGTGTCGGTTAGCAGTAGGTGGTGGTTGGTGTCGGTTAGCAGTAGATGGTGGTTGGTGTTGGTTAGCAGTAGGTGGTGGTTGGTGTCGGTTAGCAGTAGATGGCAGTTGGTGTCGGTTAGCAGTAGGTGATGGATGGTGTCGGTTAGCAGTAGGTGGTGGATGGTGTCGGTTAGCAGTAGGTGGTGGTTGGTGTCGGTTAGCAGTAGGTGGTGGTTAGTGTCGGTTAGCAGTAGGTGGTGGTTGGTGTCGGTTAGCAGTAGGTGGTGGATGGTGTCGGTTAGCAGTAGGTGGTGGATGGTGTCGGTTAGCAGTAGGTGGTGGTTGGTGTCGGTTAGCAGTAGGTGGTGGGTGGTGTCGGTTAGCAGTAGGTGGTGGATGGTGTCGGTTAGCAGTAGGTGGTGGATGGTGTCGGTTAGCAGTAGGTGATGGATGGTGTCGGTTAGCAGTAGGTGGTGGTTGGTGTCGGTTAGCAGTAGGTGGTGGTTGGTGTCGGTTAGCAGTAGGTGGTGGTTGGTGTCGGTTAGCAGTAGGTGGTGGTTGGTGTCGTTTAGCAGTAGGTGGTGGATGGTGTTGGTTAGCAGTAGGTGGTGGATGGTGTCGGTTAGCAGTAGGTGGTGGTTGGTGTCGGGTAGCAGTAGGTGGTGGTTGGTGTCGGTTAGCAGTAGGTGGTGGTTGGTGTCGGTTAGCAGTAGGTGATGGATGGTGTTGGTTAGCAGTAGGCGGTGGTTGGTGTCGGTTAGCAGTAGGTGGTGGGTGGTGTCAGTTAGCAGTAGGTGGTGGTTGGTGTCGGTTAGCAGTAGGTGGTGGTTGGTGTCGGTTAGCAGTAGGTGGTGGATGGTGTCGGGTAGCAGTAGGTGGTGGTTGGTGTCGGTTAGCAGTTGGTGGTGGTTGGTGTCGGTTAGCAGTAGGTGGTGGGTGGTATCGGTTAGCAGTAGGTGGTGGTTGGTGTCGGTTAGCAGTAGGTGGTGGATGGTGTCGGTTAGCAGTAGGTGGTGGATGGTGTCGGATAGCAGTAGGTGGTGGTTGGTGTCGGTTAGCAGTAGGTGGTGGTTGGTGTCGGTTAGCAGTAGGTGGTGGATGGTGTCGGTTAGCAGTAGGTGGTGGTTGGTGTCGGTTAGCAGTAGGTGGTGGTTGGTGTCGGTTAGCAGTAGGCGGTGGATGGTGTCGGTTAGCAGTAGGTGGTGGTTGGTGTCGGTTAGCAGTAGGTGGTGGTTGGTGTCGGTTAGCAGTAGGTGGTGGATGGTGTCGGTTAGCAGTAGGTGGTGGTTGGTGTCGGTTAGCAGTAGGTGGTGGATGGTGTCGGTTAGCAGTAGGTGGTGGATGGTGTCGGTTAGCAGTAGGTGGTGGTTAGTGTCGGTTAGCAGTAGGTAGTGGATGGTGTCGGTTAGCAGTAGGTGGTGGTTGGTGTCGGTTAGCAGTAGGTGGTGGGTGGTGTCGGTTAGCAGTAGGTGGTGAATGGTGTCGGTTAGCAGTAGGTGGTGGTTGGTGTCGGTTAGCAGTAGGTGGTGGATGGTGTCGGTTAGCAGTAGGTGGTGGTTGGTGTCGGTTAGCAGTAGGCGGTGGTTGGTGTCGGTTAGCAGTAGGTGGTGGTTGGTGTCGGTTAGCAGTAGGTGGTGGATGGTGTCGGTTAGCAGTAGGTGGTGGTTGGTGTCGGTTAGCAGTAGGTGGTGGTTGGTGTCGGTTAGCAGTAGGTGGTGGTTGGTGTCAGTTAGCAGTAGGTGGTGGATGGTGTCGGTTAGCAGTAGGTGGTGGTTGGTGTCGGTTAGCAGTAGGTGGTGGTTGGTGTCGGTTAGCACTAGGTGGTGGTTGGTGTCGGTTAGCAGTAGGTGGTGGTTGGTGTCGGTTAGCAGTAGGTGGTGGATGGTGTCGGTTAGCAGTAGGTGGTGGATGGTGTCGGTTAGCAGTAGGTGGTGGTTGGTGTCGGTTAGCAGTAGGTGGTGGTTGGTGTCGGTTAGCAGTAGGTGGTGGTTGGTGTCGGTTAGCAGTAGGTGGTGGTTGGTGTCGGTTAGCAGTAGGTGGTGGATGGTGTCGGTTAGCAGTAGGTGGTGGATGGTGTCAGTTAGCAGTAGGTGGTGGATGGTGTCGGTTAGCAGTAGGTGGTGGTTGGTGTCGGTTAGCAGTAAGTGGTGGTTGGTGTCGGTTAGCAGTAGGTGGTGGTTGGTGTCGGTTAGCAGTAGGTGGTGGTTGGTGTCGGTTAGCAGTAGGTGGTGGTTGGTGTCGGTTAGCAGTAGGTGGTGGATGGTGTCGGTTAGCAGTAGGTGGTGGGTGGTATCGGTTAGCAGTAGGTGGTGGATGGTGTCGGTTAGCAGTAGGTGGTGGGTGGTATCGGTTAGCAGTTGGTGGTGGTTGGTGTCGGTTAGCAGTAGGTGGTGGTTGGTATCGGTTAGCAGTAGGTGGTGGTTGGTGTCGGTTAGCAGTAGGTGGTGGTTGGTGTCGGTTAGCAGTAGGTGGTGGATGGTGTCGGTTAGCAGTAGGTGGTGGTTGGTGTCGGTTAGCAGTAGGTGGTGGTTGGTGTCGGTTAGCAGTAGGTGGTGGATGGTGTCGGTTAGCAGTAGTTGGTGGTTGGTGTCGGTTAGCAGTAGGTGGTGGTTGGTGTCGGTTAGCAGTAGGTGGTGGTTGGTGTCGGTTATCAGTAGGTGGTGGTTGGTGTCGGTTAGCAGTAGGTGGTGGATGGTGTCGGTTAGCAGTAGGTGGTGGATGGTGTCGGTTAGCAGTAGGTGGTGGTTGGTGTCGGTTAGCAGTAGGCGGTGGATGGTGTCGGTTAGCAGTAGGTGGTGGTTGGTGTCGGTTAGCAGTAGGTGGTGGATGGTGTCGGTTAGCAGTAGGTGGTGGATGGTGTCGGTTTGCAGTAGGTGGTGGATGGTGTCGGTTAGCAGTAGGTGGTGGTTGGTGTCGGTTAGCAGTAGGTGGTGTTGGTGTTGGTTAGCAGTAGGTGGTGGTTGGTGTCGGTTAGCAGTAGGTGGTGGTTGGTGTCGGTTAGCAGTAGGTGGTGGTTGGTGTCGGTTAGCAGTAGGTGGTGGTTGGTGTCGGTTAGCAGTAGGTGGTGGATGGTGTCGGTTAGCAGTAGGTGGTGGATGGTGTCGGTTAGCAGTAGGTGGTGGTTGGTGTCGGTTAGCAGTAGGTGGTGGTTGGTGTCGGTTAGCAGTAGGTGGTGGATGGTGTCGGTTAGCAGTAGGTGGTGGTTGGTGTCGGTTAGCAGTAGGTGGTGGTTGGTGTCGGTTAGCAGTAGGTGGTGGTTGGTGTCGGTTAGCAGTAGGTGGTGGTTGGTGTCGGTTAGCAGTAGGTGGTGGTTGGTGTCGGTTAGCAGTAGGTGGTGGTTGGTGTCGGTTAGCAGTAGGTGGTGGATGGTGTCAGTTAGCAGTAGGTGGTGGTTGGTGTCGGTTAGCAGTAGGTGGTGGTTGGTGTCGGTTAGCAGTAGGTGGTGGTTGGTGTCGGTTAGCAGTAGGTGGTGGTTGGTGTCGGTTAGCAGTAGGTGGGGGTTGGTGTCGGTAAGCAGTAGGTGGTGATTGGTGTCAGTTAGCAGTAGGTGGTGGTTGGTGTCGGTTAGCAGTAGGTGGTGGTTGGTGTCGGTTAGCAGTAGGTGGTGGATGGTGTCAGTTAGCAGTAGGTGGTGGTTGGTGTCGGTTAGCAGTAGGTGGTGGTTGGTGTCGGTTAGTAGTAGGTGGTGGATGGTGTCGGTTAGCAGTAGGTGGTGGTTGGTGTCGGTTAGCAGTAGGAGGTGGTTGGTGTCGGTTAGCAGTAGGTGGTGGTTGGTGTCGGTTAGTAGTAGGTGGTGGATGGTGTCGGTTAGCAGTAGGTGGTGGTTGGTGTCGGTTAGCAGTAGGTGGTATATGGTGTCGGTTAGCAGTAGGTGGTGGTTGGTGTCGGTTAGCAGTAGGTGGTGGTTGGTGTCGGTTAGCAGTAGGTGGTGGTTGGTGTCGGTTAGCAGTAGGTGGTGGATGGTGTCGGTTAGCAGTAGGTGGTGGTTGGTGTCGGTTAGCAGTAGGTGGTGGTTGGTGTCGGTTAGCAGTAGGTGGTGGTTGGTGTCGGTTAGCAGTAGGTGGTGGTTGGTGTCGGTTAGCAGTAGGTGGTGGTTGGTGTCGGTTAGCAGTAGGTGGTGGTTGGTGTCGGTTAGCAGTAGGTGGTGGATGGTGTCAGTTAGCAGTAGGTGGTGGTTGGTGTCGGTTAGCAGTAGGTGGTGGTTGGTGTCGGTTAGCAGTAGGTGGTGGTTGTTGTCGGTTAGCAGTAGGTGGTGGTTGGTGTCGGTTAGCAGTAGGTGGTGGATGGTGTCGGTTAGCAGTAGGTGGTGGTTGGTGTCGGTTAGCAGTAGGTGGTGGTTGGTGTCGGTTAGCAGTAGGTGGTGGATGGTGTCGGTTAGCAGTAGGCGGTGGATGGTGTCGGTTAGCAGTAGGTGGTGGTTAGTGTCGGTTAGCAGTAGGTGGTGGTTGGTGTCGGTTATCAGGAGGTGGTGGATGGTGTCGGTTAGCAGTAGGTGGTGGTTGGTGTCGGTTAGCAGTAGGTGGTGGATGGTGTCGGTTAGCAGTAGGTGGTGGTTGGTGTCGGTTAGCAGTAGGTGGTGGATGCTGTCAGTTAGCAGTAGGTGGTGGTTGGTGTCGGTTAGCAGTAGGTGGTGGTTGGTGTCGGTTAGCAGTAGATGGTGGATGGTGTCGGTTAGCAGTAGGTGGTGGATGGTGTCGGTTAGCAGTAGGTGGTGGTTGGTGTCGGTTAGCAGTAGGTGGTGGATGGTGTCGGTTAGCAGTAGGCGGTGGTTGGTGTCGGTTAGCAGTAGGTGGTGGATGGTGTCGGTTAGCAGTAGGTGGTGGTTGGTGTCGGTTAGCAGTAGGTGGTGGATGGTGTCGGTTAGCAGTAGGTGGTGGATGGTGTCGGTTAGCAGTAGGTGGTGGGTGGTGTCGGTTAGCAGTAGGTGGTGGATGGTGTCGGTTAGCAGTAGGTGGTGGATGGTGTCAGTTAGCAGTAGGTGGTGGTTGGTGTCGGTTAGCAGTAGGTGGTGGTTGGTGTCGGTTAGCAGTAGGTGGTGGTTGGTGTCGGTTAGCAGTAGGTGGTGGATGGTGTCGGTTAGCAGTAGGTGGTGGATGGTGTCGGTTAGCAGTAGGTGGTGGTTGGTGTCGGTTAGCAGTAGGTGGTAGTTGGTGTCGGTTAGCAGTAGGTGGTGGATGGTGTCGGTTAGCAGTAGGTGGTGGATGTGGCGGTTAGCAGTAGGTGGTGGTTGGTGTCGATTAGCAGTAGGTGGTGGTTGGTGTCGGTTAGCAGTAGGTGGTGGTTGGTGTCGGTTAGCAGTAGGTGGTGGATGGTGTCGGTTAGCAGTAGGTGGTGGATGGTGTCGGTTAGCAGTAGGTGGTGGTTGGTGTCGGTTAGCAGTAGGCGGTGGATGGTGTCGGTTAGCAGTAGGTGGTGGTTGGTGTCGGTTAGCAGTAGGTGGTGGTTGGTGTCGGTTTGCAGTAGGTGATGGATGGTGTCGGTTAGCAGTAGGTGGTGGTTGGTGTCGGTTAGCAGTAGGTGGTGGTTGGTGTCGGTTAGCAGTAGGTGGTGGTTGGTGTCGGTTAGCAGTAGGTGGTGGTTGGTGTCGGTTAGCAGTAGGTGGGGGTTGGTGTCGGTAAGCAGTAGGTGGTGATTGGTGTCAGTTAGCAGTAGGTGGTGGATGGTGTCGGTTAGCAGTAGGTGGTGGTTGGTGTCGGTTAGCAGTAGGTGGTGGTTGGTGTCGGTTAGCAGTAGGTGGTGGTTGGTGTCGGTTAGCAGTAGGTGGTGGTTGGTGTCGGTTAGCAGTAGGTGTTGGATGGTGTCGGTTAGCAGTAGGTGGTGGTTGGTGTCGGTTAGCAGTAGGTGGTGGATGGTGTCGGTTAGCAGTAGGTGGTGGTTGTTGTCGGTTAGCAGTAGGTGGTGGTTGGTGTCGGTTAGCAGTAGGTGCTAGTTGGTGTCGGTTAGCAGTAGGTGGTGGATGGTGTCGGTTAGCAGTAGGTGGTGGGTGGTGTTGGTTAGCAGTAGGTGGTGGATGGTGTCGGTTAGCAGTAGGTGGTGGGTGGTGTTGGTTAGCAGTAGGTGATGGGTGGTGTCGGTTAGCAGTAGGTGGTGGGTGGTATCGGTTAGCAGTAGGTGGTGGTTGGTGTCGATTAGCAGTAGGTGGTGGTTGGTGTCGGTTAGCAGTAGGTGGTGGTTGGTGTCGGTTAGCAGTAGGTGGTAGTTGGTGTCGGTTAGCAGTAGGTGGTGGATGGTGTCGGTTAGCAGTAGGTGGTGGATGGTGTCGGTTAGCAGTAGGTGGTGGATGTGTCGGTGAGCAGTAGGTGGTGGTTGGTGTCGGTTAGCAGTAGGTGGTGGATGGTGTCGGTTAGCAGTAGGTGGTGGATGTGTCGGTTAGCAGTAGGTGGTGGTTGGTGTCGGTTAGCAGTAGGTGGTGGATGGTGTCGGTTAGCAGTAGGCGGTGGTTGGTGTCGGTTAGCAGTAGGTGGTGGATGGTGTCGGTTAGCAGTAGGTGGTGGATGGTGTCGGTTAGCAGTAGGTGGTGGTTGGTGTCGGTTAGCAGTAGGCGGTGGATGGTGTCGGTTAGCAGTAGGTGGTGGTTGGTGTCGGTTTGCAGTAGGTGATGGATGGTGTCGGTTAGCAGTAGGTGGTGGTTGGTGTCGGTTAGCAGTAGGTGGTGGTTGGTGTCGGTTAGCAGTAGGTGGTGGTTGGTGTCGGTTAGCAGTAGGTGGTGGTTGGTGTCGGTTAGCAGTAGGTGGTGGTTGGTGTCGGTTAGCAGTAGGTGGTGGATGGTGTCGGTTAGCAGTAGGTGGTGGTTGGTGTCGGTTAGCAGTAGGTGGGGGTTGGTGTCGGTAAGCAGTAGGTGGTGATTGGTGTCAGTTAGCAGTAGGTGGTGGATGGTGTCGGTTAGCAGTAGGTGGTGGTTGGTGTCGGTTAGCAGTAGGTGGTGGTTGGTGTCGGTTAGCAGTAGGTGGTGGTTGTTGTCGGTTAGCAGTAGGTGGTGGTTGGTGTCAGTTAGCAGTAGGTGGTGGATGGTGTCGGTTAGTAGTAGGTGGTGGATGGTGTCGGTTAGCAGTAGGTGCTAGTTGGTGTCAGTTAGCAGTAGGTGGTGGATGGTGTCGGTTAGCAGTAGGTGGTGGATGGTGTCAGTTAGCAGTAGGTGGTGGTTGGTGTCGGTTAGCAGTAGGTGGTGGTTGGTGTCGGTTAGCAGTAGGTGGTGGTTGTTGTCGGTTAGCAGTAGGTGGTGGTTGGTGTCAGTTAGCAGTAGGTGGTGGATGGTGTCGGTTAGCAGTAGGTGCTAGTTGGTGTCGGTTAGCAGTAGGTGGTGGATGGTGTCGGTTAGCAGTAGGTGGTGGGTGGTGTTGGTTAGCAGTAGGTGGTGGATGGTGTCGGTTAGCAGTAGGTGGTGGATGATGTCAGTTAGCAGTAGGTGGTGGTTGGTGTCGGTTAGCAGTAGGTGGTGGTTGGTGTCGGTTAGCAGTAGGTGGTGGATGGTGTCAGTTAGCAGTAGGTGGTGGTTGGTGTCGGTTAGCAGTAGGTGGTGGATGGTGTCGGTTAGCAGTAGGAGGTGGTTGGTGTCGGTTAGCAGTAGGTGGTGGTTGGTGTCGATTAGCAGTAGGTGGTGGTTGGTGTCGGTTAGCAGTAGGTGGTGGATGGTGTCGGTTAGCAGTAGGTGGTGGTTGGTGTCGGTTAGCAGTAGGTGGTGAATGGTGTCGGTTAGCAGTAGGTGGTGGTTGGTGTCGGTTAGCAGTAGGCGGTGGTTGGTGTCGGTTAGCAGTAGGTGGTGGTTGGTGTCGGTTAGCAGTAGGTGGTGGATGGTGTCGGTTAGCAGTAGGTGGTGGATGGTGTCGGTTAGCAGTAGGTGGTGGGTGGTATCGGTTAGCAGTAGGTGGTGGTTGGTGTCGGTTAGCAGTAGGTGGTGGTTGGTGTCGGTTAGCAGTAGGTGGTGGGTGGTATCGGTTAGCAGTAGGTGGTGGTTGGTGGCGGTTAGCAGTAGGTGGTGGTTGGTGTCGGTTAGCATTAGGTGGTGGTTGGTGTCGGTTAGCAGTAGGTGGTGGTTGGTGTCGGTTAGCAGTAGGTGGTGGATAGTGTCGGTTAGCAGTAGGTGGTGGATGGTGTCGGTTAGCAGTAGGTGGTGGATGGTGTCGGTTAGCAGTAGGTGGTGGATGGTGTCGGTTAGCAGTAGGTGGTGGATTGTTTCGGTTAGCAGTAGGTGGTGGATGGTGTCGGTTAGCAGTAGGAGGTGGGTGGTTTCGGTTAGCAGTAGGTGGGGGTTGGTGTCGGTTAGCAGTAGGTGATGGATGGTGTTGGTTAGCAGTAGGTGGTGGGTGGTGTCGGTTAGCAGTAGGTGATGGATGGTGTTGGTTAGCAGTAGGTGGTGGATAGTGTCGGTTAGCAGTAGGTGGTGGATGGTGTCGGTTAGCAGTAGGTGGTGGATGGTGTCGGTTAGCAGTAGGTGGTGGATGGTGTCGGTTAGCAGTAGGTGGTGGATTGTTTCGGTTAGCAGTAGGTGATGGATGGTGTTGATTAGCAGTAGGTGGTGGTTGGTGTCGGTTAGCAGTAGGTGGTGGATGGTGTCGGTTAGCAGTAGGTGGTGGATGGTGTCGGTTAGCAGTAGGTGGTGGTTGGTGTCGGTTAGCAGTAGGTGGTGGTTGGTGTCGGTTAGCAGTAGGCGGTGGGTGGTGTCGGTTAGCAGTAGGTGGTGGTTGGTGTCGGTTAGCAGTAGGTGGTGGATAGTGTCGGTTAGCAGTAGGTGGTGGATGGTGTCGGTTAGCAGTAGGTGGTGGTTGGTGTCGGTTAGCAGTAGGCGGTGGATGGTGTCGGTTAGCAGTAGGTGGTGGTTGGTGTCGGTTAGCAGTAGGTGGTGGATGGTGTCGGTTAGCAGTAGGTGGTGGATGGTGTCGGTTAGCAGTAGGTGGTGGATGGTGTCAGTTAGCAGTAGGTGGTGGTTGGTGTCGGTTAGCAGTAGGTGGTGGTTGGTGTCGGTTAGCAGTAGGTGGGGGTTGGTGTCGGTTAGCAGTAGGTGGGGGATGGTGTCGGTTAGCAGTAGGTGGTGTTGGTGTCGGTTAGCAGTAGGTGGTGTTGGTGTCGGTTAGCAGTAGGTGGTGGTTGGTGTCGGTTAGCAGTAGGTGGTGGTTGGTGTTGGTTAGCAGTAGGTGGTGGATGGTGTCGGTTAGCAGTAGGTGGTGGATGGTGTCGGTTAGCAGTAGGTGGTGGTTGGTGTCGGTTAGCAGTAGGTGGTGGGTGGTGTCGGTTAGCAGTAGGTGGGGGATGGTGTCGGATAGCAGTAGGTGGTGGTTGGTGTCGATTAGCAGTAGGTGGTGGATGGTGTCGGTTAGCAGTAGGTGGTGGTTGGTGTCGGTTAGCAGTAGGTGGTGGGTGGTGTCGGTTAGCAGTAGGCGGTGGATGGTGTCGGTTAGCAGTAGGTGGTGGTTGGTGTCGGTTAGCAGTAGGTGGTGGTTGGTGTCGGTTAGCAGTAGGTGGTGGGTGGCGTCGGTTAGCAGTAGGTGGTGGATGGCGTCGGTTAGCAGTAGGTGGTGGTTGGTGTCGGTTAGCAGTAGGTGGTGGTTGGTGTCGGTTAGCAGTAGGTGGGGGTTGGTGTCGGTTAGCAGTAGGTGGGGGATGGGGTCGTTTAGCAGTAGGTGGTGTTGGTGTCGGTTAGCAGTAGGTGGTGGATGGCGTCGGTTAGCAGTAGGTGGTGGTTGGTGTCGGTTAGCAGTAGGTGGTGGATGGCGTCGGTTAGCAGTAGGTGGTGGTTGGTGTCGGTTAGCAGTAGGTGGTGGTTGGTGTCGGTTAGCAGTAGGTGGTGGATGGTGTCAGTTAGCAGTAGGTGGTGGTTGGTGTCGGTTAGCAGTAGGTGGTGGTTGGTGTCGGTTAGCAGTAGGTGGTGGGTGGTATCGGTTAGCAGTAGGTGGTGGTTGGTGTCGGTTAGCAGTAGGTGGTGGTTGGTGTCGGTTAGCAGTAGGTGGTGGTTGGTGTCGGTTAGCAGTAGGTGGTGGTTGGTGTCGGTTAGCAGTAGGTGGTGGTTGGTGTAGGTTATCAGGAGGTGGTGGATGGTGTCGGTTAGCAGTAGGTGGTGGTTGGTGTCGGTTAGCAGTAGGTGGTGGATGGTGTCGGTTAGCAGTAGGTGGTGGTTGGTGTCGGTTATCAGGAGGTGGTGGATGGTGTCGGTTAGCAGTAGGTGGTGGTTGGTGTCGGTTAGCAGTAGGTGGTGGTTGGTGTCGGTTAGCAGTAAGTGGTGGTTGGTGTCGGTTATCAGGAGGTGGTGGATGGTATCGGTTAGCAGTAGGTGGTGGTTGGTGTCGGTTAGCAGTAGGCGGTGGATGGTGTCGGTTAGCAGTAGGTGGTGGATGGTGTCGGTTAGCAGTAGGTGGTGGATGGTGTCGGTTAGCAGTAGGTGGTGGATGGTGTCGGTTAGCAGTAGGTGGTGGTTGGTGTCGGTTAGCAGTAGGTGGTGGATGGTGTCGGTTAGCAGTAGGCGGTGGTTGGTGTCGGTTAGCAGTAGGTGGTGGATGGTGTCGGTTAGCAGTAGGTGGTGGATGGTGTCGGTTAGCAGTAGTTGGTGGATAGTGTCGGTTAGCAGTAGGTGGTGGTTGGTGTCGGTTAGCAGTAGGTGGTGGATGGTGTCGGTTAGCAGTAGGTGGTGGTTGGTGTCGGTTAGCAGTAGGTGGTGGTTGGTGTCGGTTAGCAGTAGGTGGTGGATGGTGTCGGTTAGCAGTAGGTGGTGGTTGGTGTCGGTTAGCAGTAGGTGGTGGTTGGTGTCAGTTAGCAGTAGGTGGTGGTTGGTGTCGGTTAGCAGTAGGCGGTGGATGGTGTCGGTTAGCAGTAGGTGGTGGTTGGTGTCGGTTAGCAGTAGGCGGTGGATGGTGTCGGTTAGCAGTAGGTGGTGGTTGGTGTCGGTTAGCAGTAGGTGGTGGTTGGTGTCGGTTAGCAGTAGGCGGTGGTTGGTGTCGGTTAGCAGTAGGCGGTGGTTGGTGTCGGTTAGCAGTAGGTGGTGGATGGTGTCGGTTAGCAGTAGGTGGTGGATGGTGTCGGTTAGCAGTAGGTGGTGGATGGTGTCGGTTAGCAGTAGGTGGTGGATGGTGTCGGTTAGCAGTAGGTGGTGGTTGGTGTCGGTTAGCAGTAGGTGGTGGTTGGTGTCGGTTAGCAGTAGGTGGTGGTTGGTGTCGGTTAGCAGTAGGTGGTGGTTGGTGTCGGTTAGCAGTAGGTGGTGGATAGTGTCGGTTAGCAGTAGGTGGTGGGTGGTATCGGTTAGCAGTAGGTGGTGGTTGGTGTCGGTTAGCAGTAGGTGGTGGTTGGTGTCGGTTAGCAGTAGGTGGTGGTTGGTGTCGGTTAGCAGTAGGTGGTGGTTGGTGTCGGTTAGCAGTAGGTGGTGGATAGTGTCGGTTAGCAGTAGGTGGTGGATGGTGTCGGTTAGCAGTAGGTGGTGGTTGGTGTCGGTTAGCAGTAGGTGGTGGTTGGTGTCGGTTAGCAGTAGGTGGTGGTTGGTGTCGGTTAGCAGTAGGTGGTGGTTGGTGTCGGTTAGCAGTAGGTGGTGGATGGTGTCGGTTAGCAGTGGTTGGTGGTTGGTGTCGGTTAGCAGTAGGTGGTGGATGGTGTCGGTTAGCAGTAGGTGGTGGTTGGTGTCGGTTAGCAGTAGGTGGTGGTTGGAGTCGGTTAGCAGTAGGTGGTGGATGGTGTCGGTTAGCAGTAGGTGGTGGATGGTGTCGGTTAGCAGTAGGTGGTGGATGGTGTCGGTTAGCAGTAGGTGGTGGATTGTTTCGGTTAGCAGTAGGTGGTGGATGGTGTCGGTTAGCAGTAGGTGGTGGGTGGTGTTGGTTAGCAGTAGGTGGTGGTTGGTGTCGGTTAGCAGTAGGTGGAGGGTGGTATCGGTTAGGAGTAGGTGGTGATTGGTGTCGGTTAGCAGTAGGTGGTGGTTGGTGTCGGTTAGCAGTAGGTGGTGGATGGTGTCGGTTAGCAGTAGGTGGTGGATGGTGTCGGTTAGCAGTAGGTGGTGGATGGTGTCGGTTAGCAGTAGGTGGTGGATGGTGTCGGTTAGCAGTAGGTGGTGGATTGTTTCGGTTAGCAGTAGGTGGTGGATGGTGTCAGTTAGCAGTAGGTGGTGGGTGGTGTTGGTTAGCAGTAGGTGGTGGTTGGTGTCGGTTAGCAGTAGGTGGAGGGTGGTATCGGTTAGCAGTAGGTGGTGATTGGTGTCGGTTAGCAGTAGGTGGTGGTTGGTGTCGGTTAGCAGTAGGTGGTGGATGGTGTCGGTTAGCAGTAGGTGGTGGATGGTGTCGGTTAGCAGTAGGTGGTGGATGGTGTCGGTTAGCAGTAGGTGGTGGATGGTGTCGGTAAGCAGTAGGTGGTGGTTGGTGTCGGTTAGCAGTAGGTGGTGGATGGTGTCGGTTAGCAGTAGGTGGTGGATGGTGTCGGTTAGCAGTAGTTGGTGGATGGTGTCGGTTAGCAGTAGGTGGTGGTTGGTGTCGGTTAGCAGTAGGTGGTGTGTGGTGTCGGTTAGCAGTAGGTGGTGGATGGTGTCGGTTAGCAGTAGGTGGTGGTTGGTGTCGGTTAGCAGTAGGTGGTGTGTGGTGTCGGTTAGCAGTAGGTGGTGGATGGTGTCGGTTAGTAGTAGGTGGTGGTTGGTGACGGTTAGCAGTAGGTGGTGGATGGTGTCGGTTAGCAGTAGGTGGTGGTTGGTGTCGGTTAGCAGTAGGTGGTGGTTGGTGTCGGTTAGCAGTAGGTGGTGGATGGTGTCGGTTAGTAGTAGGTGGTAGATGGTGTCGGTTAGCAGTAGGTGGTGGATGGTGTCGGTTAGTAGTAGGTGGTAGATGGTGTCGGTTAGCAGTAGGTGGTAGATGGTGTCGGTTAGCAGTAGGTGGTGGTTGGTGTCGGTTAGCAGTAGGTGGAGGGTGGTATCGGTTAGCAGTAGGTGGTGGTTGGTGACGGTTAGCAGTAGGTGGTGGATGGTGTCGGTTAGCAGTAGGTGGTGGTTGGTGTCGGTTAGCAGTAGGTGGTGGTTGGTGTCGGTTAGCAGTAGGTGGTGGTTGGTGTCGGTTAGCAGTAGGTGGTGGTTGGTGTCGGTTAGCAGTAGGAGGTGGTTGGTGTCGGTTAGCAGTAGGTGGTGGATGGTGTCGGTTAGCAGTAGGTGGTGGATGGTGTCGGTTAGCAGTAGGTGGTGGTTGGTGTCGGTTAGCAGTAGGTGGTGGTTGGTGTCGGTTAGCAGTAGGTGGTGGATGGTGTCGGTTAGCAGTAGGTGGTGGATGGTGTCGGTTAGCAGTAGGTGGTGGTTGGTGTCGGTTAGCAGTAGGTGGTGGATGGTGTTGGTTAGCAGTAGGTGGTGGTTGGTGTCGGTTAGCAGTAGGTGGTGGTTGGTGTCGGTTAGCAGTAGGTGGTGGTTGGTGTCGGTTAGCAGTAGATGGTGGATGGTGTCGGTTAGCAGTAGGTGGTGGATGGTGTCGGTTACCAGTAGGTGGTGGATGGTGTCGGTTAGCAGTAGGTGGTGGTTGGTGTCGGTTAGCAGTAGGTGGTGGATGGTGTCGGTTAGCAGTAGGTGGTGGATGGTGTCGGTTAGCAGTAGGTGGTGGTTGGTGTCGGTTAGCAGTAGGTGGTGGGTGGTGTCGGTTAGCAGTAGGTGGTGGATGGTGTCGGTTAGCAGTAGGTGGTGGATGGTGTCGGTTAGCAGTAGGTGGTGGTTGGTGTCGGTTAGCAGTAGGTGGTGGATGGTGTCGGTTAGCAGTAGGTGGTGGATGGTGTCGGTTACCAGTAGGTGGTGGATGGTGTCGGTTAGCAGTAGGTGGTGGTTGGTGTCGGTTAGCAGTAGGTGGTGGGTGGTGTCGGTTAGCAGTAGGTGGTGGTTGGTGTCGGTTAGCAGTAGGTGGTGGTTGGTGTCGGTTAGCAGTAGGTGGTGGATGGTGTCCGTTAGCAGTAGGTGGTGGTTGGTGTCGGTTAGCAGTAGGTGGTGGTTGGTGTCGGTTAGCAGTAGGTGGTGGTTGGTGTCGGTTAGCAGTAGGTGGTGGTTGGTGTCGGTTAGCAGTAGGTGGTGGATGGTGTCCCGTTAGCAGTAGGTGGTGGTGTGGTGTCGGTTAGCAGTAGGTGGTGGATGGTGTCGGTTAGCAGTAGGTGGTGGATGGTGTCGGTTAGCAGTAGGTGGTGGTTGGTGTCGGTTAGCAGTAGGTGGTGGTTGGTGTCGGTTAGCAGTAGGTGGTGGTTGGTGTCGGTTAGCAGTAGGTGGTGGTTGGTGTCGGTTAGCAGTAGGTGGTGGTTGGTGTCGGTTAGCAGTAGGTGGTGGTTTGGTGTCGGTTAGCAGTAGGTGGGGGTTGGTGTCGGTTAGCAGCAGGTGGTGGATGGTGTCGGTTAGCAGTAGGTGGTGGTTGGTGTCGGTTAGCAGTAGGTGGTGGTTGGTGTCGGTTAGCAGTAGGTGGTGGTTGGTGTCGGTTAGCAGTAGGTGGTGGATGGTGTCGGTTAGCAGTAGGTGGTGGTTGGTGTCGGTTAGCAGTAGGTGGTGGTTGGTGTCGGTTAGTAGTAGTAGGTGGTGGATGGTGTCGGTTAGCAGTAGGTGGTGGATGGTGTCGGTTAGCAGTAGGTGGTGGATGGTGTCGGTTAGCAGTAGGTGGGGGTTGGTGTCGGTTAGCAGTAGGTGGTGGATGGTGTCGGTTAGCAGTAGGTGGTGGATGGTGTCGGTTAGCAGTAGGTGGTGGTTGGTGTCGGTTAGTAGTAGGTGGTGGATGGTGTCGGTTAGCAGTAGGTGGTGGATGGTGTCAGTTAGCAGTAGGTGGTGGTTGGTGTCGGTTAGCAGTAGGTGGTGGATGGTGTCGGTTAGCAGTAGGTGGTGGATGGTGTCGGTTAGCAGTAGGTGGTGGATGGTGTCGGTTAGCAGTAGGTGGTGGATGGTGTCAGTTAGCAGTTGATAACAATGAACACCCCCCCCTGGATCGGACACATCGATGTTTCGGGGTCTCGGGTGATGAGATGTCTGGGTTGTTCTTTATCATGGTGACACCCTCCTGCCGGCACAGCGCCACGTGGGAGAAACCCCAAATTTACTGCCAGATGGAGGCTTTCAATCAGCAGCTCCTCCCCCTCTGATATTGTTTATTCCTCAGATCAGAAGAACTTTATTTTCTCATGAAAATCTCTGAAGTAAAAGCAAAGAGACACAAGCAGAGCAGCACAGGTAAGCAGCACCAGAAGGGCGCCCCCAGAGGACAAACACTGACATTACATCAGAAGGACGCCCCCAGAGGACAAACACTGACATTACATCAGAAGGACGCCCCCAGAGGACAAACACTGACATTACATCAGAAGGACCACCCCCATAGGAGAAACACTGACATTACATCAGAAGGGTGCCCCCAGAGGACAAACACTGACATTACATCAGAAGGACGCACCCAGAGGAGAAACACTGACATTACATCAGAAGGACGCCCCCAGAGGAGAAACACTGACATTACATCAGAAGGGCCCCCAGAGGACAAACACTGACATTACATCAGAAGGACGCCCCCAGAGGAGAAACACTGACATTACATCAGAAGGACGCCCCCAGAGGAGAAACACTGACATTACATCAGAATGGCGCCCCCAGAGGAGAAACACTGACATTACATCAGAAGGCCCCCAGAGGAGAAACACTGACATTACATCAGAAGGGCCCCCAGAGGAGAAACACTGACATTACATCAGAAGGACCCCCCCCCCCCCCATAGGAGAAACACAGACATTACATCAGAAGGACCTCCCCCAGAGGACAAACACTGACATTACATCAGATGGGCCCGCAGAGGAGAAACACTGACATTACATCAGAAGGACGCCCCCAGAGGAGAAACACTGACATTACATCAGAATGGCGCCCCCAGAGGACAAACACTGACATTACATCAGAAGGACGCCCCCAGAGGACAAACACTGACATTACATCAGAAGGACGCCCCCAGAGGAGAAAACACTGACATTACATCAGAAGGATGCCCCCAGAGGAGAAACACTGACATTACATCAGAGTGGCGCCCCCAGAGGACAAACACTGACATTACATCAGAAGGACGCCCCCAGAGGACAAACACTGACATTACATCAGAAGGACGCCCCCAGAGGAGAAACACTGACATTACATCAGAAGGACGCCCCCAGAGGACAAACACTGACATTACATCAGAAGGACGCCCCCAGAGGAGAAACACTGACATTACATCAGAAGGATGCCCCCAGAGGAGAAACACTGACATTACATCAGAAGGACGCCCCCAGAGGAGAAACACTGACATTACATCAGAAGGACGCCCCCAGAGGACAAACACTGACATTACATCAGAAGAGCCCACAGAGGACAAACACTGACATTACATCAGAAGGGCCCACAGAGGAGAAACACTGACATTACATCAGAAGGACGCCCCCAGAGGACAAACACTGACATTACATCAGAATGGCGCCCCCAGAGGACAAACACTGACATTACATCAGAAGGACGCCCCCAGAGGACAAACACTGACATTACATCAGAAGGACGCCCCCAGAGGAGAAACACTGACATTACATCAGAAGGATGCCCCCAGAGGAGAAACACTGACATTACATCAGAGTGGCGCCCCCAGAGGACAAACACTGACATTACATCAGAAGGACGCCCCAGAGGACAAACACTGACATTACATCAGAAGGACGCCCCCAGAGGAGAAACACTGACATTACATCAGAAGGACGCCCCCAGAGGACAAACACTGACATTACATCAGAAGGACGCCCCCAGAGGAGAAACACTGACATTACATCAGAAGGATGCCCCCAGAGGAGAAACACTGACATTACATCAGAAGGACGCCCCCAGAGGAGAAACACTGACATTACATCAGAAGGACACCCCCAGAGGACAAACACTGACATTACATCAGAAGGGCCCACAGAGGACAAACACTGACATTACATCAGAAGGGCCCACAGAGGAGAAACACTGACATTACATCAGAAGGACGCCCCCAGAGGACAAACACTGACATTACATCAGAAGGGTGCCCCCAGAGGAGAAACACTGACATTACATCAGAAGGACGCCCCCAGAGGACAAACACTGACATTACATCAGAAGGACGCCCCCAGAGGAGAAACACTGACATTACATCAGAAGGGCCCCCAGAGGAGAAACACTGACATTACATCAGAAGGGTCCCCAGAGGAGAAACACTGACATTACATCAGAAGGACCCCCCCCCCCATAGGAGAAACACAGACATTACATCAGAAGGACCTCCCCCAGAGGACAAACACTGACATTACATCAGAAGGACGCCCCCAGAGGAGAAACACTGACATTACATCAGAATGGCGCCCCCAGAGGACAAACACTGACATTACATCAGAAGGACGCCCCCAGAGGACAAACACTGACATTACATCAGAAGGACGCCCCCAGAGGAGAAACATTGACATTACATCAGAAGGATGCCCCCAGAGGAGAAACACTGACATTACATCAGAGTGGCGCCCCCAGAGGACAAACACTGACATTACATCAGAAGGACGCCCCCAGAGGACAAACACTGACATTACATCAGAAGGATGCCCCCAGAGGAGAAACACTGACATTACATCAGAAGGACGCCCCCAGAGGACAAACACTGACATTACATCAGAAGGGTGCCCCCAGAGGAGAAACACTGACATTACATCAGAAGGACGCCCCCAGAGGACAAACACTGACATTACATCAGAAGGGCCCCCAGAGAACAAACACTGACATTACATCAGAAGGGCCACCTGAGGAGAAAAACTGACATTACATCAGAAGGGCCCCCAGAGGACAAACACTGACATTACATCAGAAGGACGCCCCCAGAGGAGAAACACTGACATTACATCAGAAGGATGCCCCCAGAGGAGAAACACTGACATTACATCAGAAGGACGCCCCCAGAGGAGAAACACTGACATTACATCAGAAGGACGCCCCCAGAGGAGAAACACTGACATTACATCAGAAGGACACCCCCAGAGGAGAAACACTGACATTACATCAGAAGGACGCCCCCAGAGGAGAAACACTGACATTACATTAGAAGGACGCCCCCAGAGGACAAACACTGACATTACATCAGAAGGGCCCCCAGAGGAGAAACACTGACATTACATCAGAAGGACGCCCCCAGAGGACAAACACTGACATTACATCAGAAGGACGCCCCCAGAGGAGAAACACTGACATTACATCAGAAGGGAGCCCCCAGAGGAGAAACACTGACATTACATCAGAAGGACGCCCCCAGAGGAGAAACACTGACATTACATCAGAAGGGCCCCCAGAGGAGAAACACTGACATTACATCAGAAGGACGCCCCCAGAGGAGAAACACTGACATTACATCAGAAGGGCCCCCAGAGGAGAAACACTGACATTACATCAGAAGGACGCCCCCAGAGGACAAACACTGACATTACATCAGAAGGGTGCCCCCAGAGGAGAAACACTGACATTACATCAGAAGGACGCCCCCAGAGGAGAAACACTGACATTACATCAGAAGGGCCCCCAGAGGAGAAACACCGACATTACATCAGAAGGGCCCCCAGAGGAGAAACACTGACATTACATCAGAAGGACGCCCCCAGAGGACAAACACTGACATTACATCAGAAGGACGCCCCCAGAGGACAAACACTGACATTACATCAGAAGGACGCCCCCAGAGGAGAAACACTGACATTACATCAGAAGGGCCCCCAGAGGAGAAACACTGACATTACATCAGAAGGGCCCCCAGAGGAGAAACACTGACATTACATCAGAAGGACGCCCCCAGAGGACAAACACTGACATTACATCAGAAGGGTGCCCCCAGAGGAGAAACACTGACATTACATCAGAATGGCGCCCCCAGAGGAGAAACACTGACATTACATCAGAAGGACGCCCCCAGAGGAGAAACACTGACATTACATCAGAAGGGCCCCCAGAGGAGAAACACTGACATTACATCAGAAGGGCCCCCAGAGGAGAAACACTGACATTACATCAGAAGGGCCCCCAGAGGAGAAACACTGACATTACATCAGAAGGACGCCCCCAGAGGAGAAACACTGACATTACATCAGAAGGACGCCCCCAGAGGAGAAACACTGACATTACATCAGAAGGACGCCCCCAGAGGAGAAACACTGACATTACATCAGAAGGGCCCCCAGAGGAGAAACACTGACATTACATCAGAAGGGCCCCCAGAGGAGAAACACTGACATTACATCAGAAGGACGCCCCCAGAGGACAAACACTGACATTACATCAGAAGGGCCAACAGAGGAGAAACACTGACATTACATCAGAAGAACGCCCCCAGAGGAGAAACACTGACATTACATCAGAAGGGAGCCCCCAGAGGAGAAACACTGACATTACATCAGAAGGACGCCCCCAGAGGAGAAACACTGACATTACATCAGAAGGATGCCCCAGAGGACAATGTTGGTGGTGATGTCTTGCAGTTGTGGAGTTGACTGTCTGTCTGTAGGGGGGGAGGGGTTTTTTTTAGTAAATTCCGCACATTCTTAACGCTGGAATAGCTGAGGGTCCGGTGACCCGACATATCTGGAATAGCGCAGGCACAACGCCAGAAGTTTATAGGGATTTTATTGCCGTCGCCTCGTTTTCCCCGATTTCCCGAAGCCGTCCCTACATACACTATATTCCCACAAGTATTGGGACGCCTGCCTTTACACACACTATATTCCCAAAAGTATTGGGACGCCTGCCTTTACACACACTATATTCCCAAAAGTATTGGGACGCCTGCCTTTACACACACATGACCTTTAATGACATCCCAGTCTTAGTCCGTAGGGTTCAATATTGAGTTGGCTCCGCCCTTTGCAGCTATAACAGCTTCACCTCTTCTGGGAAGGCCGTCCACAAGGTTTAGGAGGGTGTCTATGGGAATGTTTGACCAGAAGAGCATTTGTGAGGTCAGGCACTGATGTTGGATGAGAAGGCCTGGCTCACAGTCTCCGCTTTAATTCATCACAAAGGTGTTCTATGGGGTTGAGGTCAGGACTCTGTGCAGGACAGTCAAGTTCCTCCACCCCAAACTTGCTCATCCATGTCTTTATGGACCTTGCTTTGTTCGAGATGTGTTCCAAAACCCGGAAAAATAATTTCTATTCTACATGACCCGCTAAGATCAGGAAATTAAAAATAAAGGAAAACTTAAACCCAGCCAAATCAAGGCAAGATTCTAAATAAAACATCAAAACAGGTCATTTCCGGTCCGCTTTGTCTATATATATACATATGTTTACGTCCGGCCGCCACGCTTCTGAAAATGTCAGATTATGACGAAACGCGTAAGCCGGGACAGGACAACATGATGTAAGCATGCCACATGTCGTGTCCATTTCTTTACAGATATGCTTATGTATAATTTAACTATTGTGAGTACAATATTTTTATATTAAAATAGTAATTCAGCTTTTTAGACATATTGCACCATTATTGTGTCCTTGTACAGTGCTTTGAAAAAGTATTCACACCCCTTGAAATTTTCTCACATTTTCTAATGTTACAACCAAAAACATAAATGTATTTTATTGGGATTTTATGTGATAGACCAACACAAAGTGTCACATAATTGTGAAGTGGAAGGAAAATGATAAATGATACAAATAAATATGTGAAAAGTGTGGGGGGGGGGGGATTTGTATTCAGCCCCCTTTACTCTGATAACTAAAATCTAGGGGAACCAATTGCCTTCAGAAGTCACCTAGTTAGTAAATAGAGTCCACCTGTGTGTCATTAATCTCAGTATAAATCCAGCTGTTCTGTGAAGCCCTCATAGGTTTGTTAGAGAACCTTAGTGAACAAACAGCATCATGAAGGCCAAGGAACACACCAGACAGGTCAGGGATAAAGTTGTGGAGAAGTATAAAGCAGGGTTAGGTTATAAAAAAAATCTCCCAAGCTTTGAACAACTCACGGAGCTCTGTTCAATCCATCATCAGAAAATGGAAAGAGTATGGCACAACTGCAAACCTACCAAGACATGGCCGTCCACCTAAACTGACCGTGCCGGGCAAGGAGAGCATTCATCAGAGAAGAGCCAAGAGGTCCATGGTAACTCTGGAGGAGCTGCAGAGATCCACAGCTCAGGTGGGAGAATCTGTCCACAGGACAACTATTAGTCGTGTTCTCCACAAATCTGCCCTTTATGGAAGAGTGACAAGAAGAAAGACATTGGTGAAAGAAAGTCATAAGAAGTCCTGTTTGTAGTTTGTGAGAAGCCATGTGGAGGACACAGCAAACATGTGGAAGAAGGTGATCTGGTCACATGAGACCAAAATTCAACTTTATGGCCTAAAAGTAAAACTCTATGTGTGGGGAAAACTAACACTGCCCATCCCCCTGAACACACCATCCCCACCGTGAAACATGGTGGTGGCAGCATCATGTGGTGGGGATGGTTTTCTTCAGCAGGGACAGGGAAGCTGGTCAGAGTTGATGGGAAGATGGATGGAGACAAATAAAGGACAATCTTAGAAGAAAACCTGTTAGAGTCTACAAAAGACTTGAGACTGGGGGGAGGTTCACCTTCCAGCAGGACAACGACCCGAAACATCCAGCCAGAGCTACAATGGAATGGTTTAGATCAAAGCATATTCATGTGTTAGAATGGCCCAGTCACAGTCCAGACCTAAATCACATTGAGAATCTGTGGCAAGACTTGAAAATTGCTGTTCACAGACGCTCTCCATCCAATCTGACAGAACTTGAGATATTTTACAAAGAAGAATGGGCAAACATGTCCTCTCTAGATGTGCAAAGTTGGTAGAGACACCCCCAAAAAGACTTGTAGAGAAAGGGGGTTCTACAAAGTATTGACTCCGGGGGGCGCCATACAAATGTCCCTCCCCCCCCACACTTTTCACATATTTATTTGTATCATTTATCATTTTCCTTCCACTTCACAATTATGTGACACTTTGTGTTGGTCAATCACATAAAATCCCAATAAAATACATTTACGGTTTTGGTTGTAACAAAATGTGGGAAATTTCAAGGGGTATGAATACTTTTTCCAGGCACTGTATCCTTCTGAGGTAAAAGGTCATTTTTTGCTCTTATCGTTTGGAGTACGAGCTTCCTGCCTTGGAATTGCGGGTTACATCTTTCCTAAGAAATCACAATGAGGATTACAGCAGATGTAACCCGGGGTCCATTCATTTCGCCCTGGTCTCTACACATGCGTTTATTGACCTCTATCTTGAGGGTCAACGCATTCTGGTAGGCAGGCTTACCCCTTCTTCTCTCACAGCGGTGATGAGTTAATTTACCATTTTTCTCACTACAGTTAGTGCGGAGATCTTTTCATCATTTCTATCATCTACAGTTGGTGCGGGGATCCTTCCATCATCTCTATCATCTACAGTTGGTGCGGAGATCCTTCCATCATCTCTATCATCTACAGTTGGTGTGGAGATCCTTCCATCATCTCTATCATCTACAGTTGGTACGGAGATCCTTCCATCATCTCTGTCATCTACAGTTGGTGCGGAGATCCTTCCATCATCTCTATCATCTACAGTTGGTGCGGGGATCTTTTCATCATCTCTATCATCTACAGTTGGTGTGGAGATCTTTTCATCATCTCTATCATCTACAGTTGGTGCGGAGATCCTTTCATCATCTCTATCATCTACAGTTGGTGTGGAGATCCTTCCATCATCTCTATCATCTACAGTTGGTGCGGAGATCTTTTCATCATCTCTATCATCTACAGTTGGTGTGGAGATCTTTTCATCATCTCTATCATCTACAGTTGGTGCGGAGATCCTTTCATCATCTCTATCATCTACAGTTGGTGTGGAGATCTTTTCATCATCTCTATCATCTACAGTTGGTGCGGAGATCCTTTCATCATCTCTATCATCTACAGTTGGTGCGGAGATCCTTCCATCATCTCTATCATCTACAGTTGGTGCGGGGATCCTTCCATCATCTCTATCATCTACAGTTGGTGCGGAGATCCTTCCATCATCTCTATCATCTACAGTTGGTGCGGAGATCCTTCCATCATCTCTATCATCTACAGTTGGTGTGGAGATCCTTCCATCATCTCTATCATCTACAGTTGGTGTGGAGATCCTTCCATCATCTCTATCATCTACAGTTGGTGCAGAGATCCTTCCATCATCTCTATCATCTACAGTTGGTGCGGGGATCCTTCCATCATCTCTATCATCTACAGTTGGTGCGGAGATCCTTCCATCATCTCTATCATCTACAGTTGGTGCGGAGATCCTTCCATCATCTCTATCATCTACAGTTGGTGCGGAGATCCTTCCATCATCTCTTTCATCTACAGTTGGTGCGGAGATCCTTCCATCATCTCTATCATCTGAGGTTGGTGCGGAGATCCTTCCATCATCTCTATCATCTACAGTTGGTGCGGAGATCCTTCCATCATCTCTATCATCTACAGTTGGTGCGGAGATCCTTCCATCATCTCTATCATCTACAGTTGGTGTGGAGATCCTTCCATCATCTCTATCATCTACAGTTGGTGCAGAGATCCTTCCATCATCTCTATCATCTACAGTTGGTGCGGAGATCCTTCCATCATCTCTATCATCTACAGTTGGTGTGGAGATCCTTCCATCATCTCTATTATCTACAGTTGGTGCGGGGATCCTTCCATCATCTCTATCATCTACAGTTGGTGCGGAGATCCTTCCATCATCTCTATCATCTACAGTTGGTGCGGAGATCCTTCCATCATCTCTATCATCTACAGTTGGTGCGGAGATCCTTCCATCAACTCTATTATCTACAGTTAGTGCGGAGATCCTTCCATCATCTCTATCATCTACAGTTGGTGCGGAGATCCTTCCATCATCTCTATTATCTACAGTTAGTGCGGAGATCCTTCCATCATCTCTATCATCTACAGTTGGTGCGGAGATCCTTTCATCATCTCTATCATCTACAGTTGGTGTGGAGATCCTTCCATCATCTCTATCATCTACAGTTAGTGCGGAGATCCTTCCATCATCTCTATCATCTACAGTTGGTGCGGAGATCCTTTCATCATCTCTATCATCTACAGTTGGTGTGGAGATCCTTCCATCATCTCTATCATCTACAGTTGGTGCGGAGATCCTTCCATCATCTCTATCATCTACAGTTGGTGTGGAGATCCTTCCATCATCTCTATCATCTACAGTTGGTGCGGAGATCCTTCCATCATCTCTATCATATACAGTTGGCGCGGAGATCCTTCCATCATCTCTATCATCTACAGTTGGTGTGGAGATCCTTCCATCATCTCTATCATCTACAGTTAGTGCGGAGATCCTTTCATCATCTCTATCATCTACAGTTGGTGCGGAGATCCTTCCATCATCTCTATCATCTACAGTTGGTGCGGAAAACCTTCCATCATCTCTATCATCTATAGTTGGTGCGGAGATCCTTCCATCATCTCTATCATCTACAGTTGGTGCGGAAAACCTTCCATCATCTCTATCATCTACAGTTGGTGTGGAGATCCTTCCATCATCTCTATCATCTACAGTTGGTGCGGAGATCCTTCCATCATCTCTATCATCTACAGTTGGTGCGGGGATCCTTCCATCATCTCTATCATCTACAGTTGGTGCGGAGATCCTTCCATCATCTCTATCATCTACAGTTGGTGCGGAAAACCTTCCATCATCTCTATCATCTATAGTTGGTGCGGAGATCCTTCCATCATCTCTATCATCTACAGTTGGTGTGGAGATCCTTCCATCATCTCTATCATCTACAGTTGGTGTGGAGATCCTTCCATCATCTCTATCATCTACAGTTGGTGCGGAGATCCTTCCATCATCTCTATCATCTACAGTTGGTGCGGAAAACCTTCCATCATCTCTATCATCTACAGTTGGTGTGGAGATCCTTCCATCATCTCTATCATCTACAGTTGGTGCGGAGATCCTTCCATCATCTCTATCATCTACAGTTGGTGTGGAGATCCTTCCATCATCTCTATCATCTACAGTTGGTGCGGAGATCCTTCCATCATCTCTATCATCTACAGTTGGTGCGGAGATCCTTCCATCATCTCTATCATCTACAGTTGGTGTGGAGATCCTTCCATCATCTCTATCATCTACAGTTGGTGCGGAGATCCTTCCATCATCTCTATCATCTACAGTTGGTGTGGAGATCCTTCCATCATCTCTATCATCTACAGTTGGTGCGGAGATCCTTCCATCATCTCTATCATCTACAGTTGGTGCGGAGATCCTTCCATCATCTCTATCATCTACAGTTGGTGCGGAGATCCTTCCATCATCTCTATCATCTACAGTTGGTGCGGAGATCCTTTCATCATCTCTATCATCTACAGTTGGTGCGGAGATCCTTCCATCATCTCTATCATCTACAGTTGGTGCGGAAAACCTTCCATCATCTCTATCATCTATAGTTGGTGCGGAGATCCTTCCATCATCTCTATCATCTACAGTTGGTGCGGAGATCCTTCCATCATCTCTATCATCTACAGTTGGTGTGGAGATCCTTCCATCATCTCTATCATCTACAGTTGGTGCGGAGATCCTTCCATCATCTCTATCATCTACAGTTGGTGCGGAGATCCTTCCATCATCTCTATCATCTACAGTTGGTGCGGGGATTCTTCCATCATCTCTATCATCTACAGTTGGTGCGGAGATCCTTCCATCATCTCTATCATATACAGTTGGTGCGGAGATCCTTCCATCATCTCTATCATCTACAGGTGGTGCGGAGATCCTTCCATCATATCTCTCATCTACAGCTGGTGTGGGGATCCTTCCATCATCTCTATCATCTACAGTTGGTGCGGAGATCCTTCCTTCCATCATCTCTATCATCTACAGTTGGTGCGGAGATCCTTCCATCATCTCTATCATCTACAGTTGGTGGACTTTATATGAAGTGTTTTTCAGACTCTTGTTAACACTTAGTTGGTGCGGCGGCACCCTTTGTGTATTGTATTTGTTTTTGGGCGTATGATCGAGCCCATTGGTGCTTCCAGCCAAACATTTTCTAGCCAAACACAGATATCATTTTCGTTTATTGTTTGGGACACACCATGCCCCCCCCTCCCCCGCTGTGTACACAGGATGTTGTGAGTCCCGGTGTTAGTAAACACTCCCACCTGTGTATACAAAGCACCCCAGCCGATGTTTACTGACATTCCTCACAGCAAAGAATATCAATCCCAGGAGAAGGAAGCGCTATTTGTGGGGAAATGATATAAAAGACATTTTGGTACATTGTCACATGACTGCGTAATTCCCAGGTAAAGTAGCGCAGCGCAGAATAGCAAACAACGGCCTGATCATGAGGGGGATCAGATGGATACACAGAACCGTGTTTGTGTCCGCCGATGTTTACACCGACTCCTCACCGCTGCAACATCTCATCAGGGCCGTCTTTACTATTGATTGGACCCTGGGCAAAAATGTTCTTGCCCCCCCCCCCCGATGCAGTTTTGCTCTCCACCTGCTCTGAGACATACAATAAATAGCAGCTAGACTGAAAATCAGTTTACTGAATCAGATCAGACAGTGATTTTGATTGGTTGCCAGAGGTTACAGTGTATCACTACCGCACACTGACTGGTTGCTAGAGGTTACAGCACACATTTCGGCTCACTGATTAGTTGCTAGAGGTTACAGCACATGATTTCTGCTTATTGATTGGTTGCTAAAGATTACTGTACATCAATACTGCTCACTGATTGGTTACTGCACATCATTACTGCTTACTGATTGGTTACTAGAGGTTACAGCACATCATCTCCTCACTGGCTGCACACCATGGACTGGACCTTGCTCCCCTATGCACCCCAAACTGTAATTCCTTCTCTGCCTACCTCTGCACACCACACACTACCCTCCCCCCACTAATTTGCTTACAGGCTGATAATAGGCTTAATGACCACAGTTGTAGGCAGGACTTTCAAGCATGCCCCTTTATCTCCCAAGTGGGCAGCATTCCGTATAGGTGATGGTGGATATGACCTCAGGAGGGCATGATATACATATGAATACCACCTCTATTTACATATCAATGTCGGCATTTACATGTAAACACAGGGTGTGCAGGTGAGTCCTCTGTACACAACAACAAGACTGAGCTGGGCAGCATTAATAACAGAACTTCACACTGAGATATCAGGACACAGCACAAGACTATAACCCAAAGGGGTGAGGGAATTAAAACTGGGAAAGTTGGCAAGTATGAGGCAGCTGCTTTGGGCCTCACAACAATGACAGGGCCCAGGGCAGCTGTCTCTTTTGCCCTGCCTTAAAGATGGCCCTGCATGTCATCTCCTTTCATCAATTCTCCCAGAGAACCAAAATGTCCCAGCTTGTCACATGACCAATTCTGAGGATAACCCAAAAAATACACCAATATCCAAATCATCCTAAAGCTGGAGACTTGCAGCATTCAGCTGATTATCTTCTAGAGGAGAGCTGTGTGCGGCCTGAGCCCTCACCTGTGTCATCCGGCTGTGGAGAAGGTAATGAGCTGAATTCTGCAAGTCACTGAACAGCCGGATGACACAGGTGAGGGCTCGGGCCGCACACAGCTCTCCTCTAGAAGATAATCAGCTGAATGCTGCAAGTCTCCAGCTTTAGGATGATTTGGATATTGGTGTATTTTTTGGGTTATCCTCAGAATTGGTCATGTGACAAGTCAGGACATTTTCAAGGACGGTTCTCTGGGAGAATTGAGGCTGGAGGACAGATGTGAAGGCTGAGGATAGAGATGGAGGCCGAGGTCAGACGTGAAGGATGAGGATAGAAGATGTAGGCCAAGGATAGAGGTGAAGGCTGAGGATAGAGATGGAGGTCAAGGACAGATATGAAGGCTGAGGATAGAGATGGCGGCCAAGGACAGAGGTGAAGGCTGAGGATAGAGATGGAGGCCGAGGACAGACGTGAAAGCTGAGGATAGAGATGGAGGCCAAGGACAGATGTGAAGGCCGAGGATAGAGATGGAGGCGGAGGACAGATGTGAAGGCTGAGGCTAGAGATGGAGGCCAAGGACAGATGTGAAGGCTGAGGATAGAGATGGAGGCGGAGGACAGATGTGAAGGCTGAGGATAGAGATGGAGGCCAAGGACAGATGTGAAGGCTGAGGATAGAGATGGAGGCGGAGGACAGATGTGAAGGCTGAGGATAGAGATGGAGGCCAAGGACAGATGTGAAGGCTGAGGATAGAGATGGAGGCTGAGGACAGAGGTGAAAGCTGAGGATAGAGATGAAGGCCGAGGACAGATGTGAAGGCTGAGGATAGAGATGAAGGAGGAGGACAGAGGTGAAGGCTGAGGATAGAGGTGGAGGTGGAGGACAGACGTGAAGGCTGAGGATAGAGATGGAGGCCAAGGACAGATGTGAAGGCTGAGGATAGAGATGGAGGCGGAGGACAGATGTGAAGGCTGAGGATAGAGATGGAGGCCGAGGACAGATGTGAAGGTTGAGGATAGAGATGGAGGCGGAGGACAGATGTGAAGGCTGAGGATAGAGATGGAGGCCGAGGACAGATGTGAAGGCTGAGGATACAGATGAAGGAGGAGGACAGAGGTGAAGGCTGAGGATAGAGGTGGAGGTGGAGGACAGACGTGAAGGGTGAGGATAGAGATGGAGGCCAAGGACAGAAGTGAAGGCGGAGGACAGGCACGGAGGCGAAGGACAGTATTGGAGGCTGAGAACAGACATGTAGGCCGACATCAGACATTGAAGCTGAAGACAGGCACGGAGGCGGAGGACAGACTTGGAGGCTGAGAACAGACATGGAGGCAGAGAACAGACATTGAAGCTGAGGACAGGCACGGAGGCGGAGGACAGACTTGGAGGCGGAGGACAGATATGGAGGCTGAGAAAAGATATTGAAGCTTAGGGCAGATATGAAGGCTGAGGATAGCGATGGAGGCCGGAGCTCTGAGAATGGATTGGAGAAATGTTTTCATTGTAAGAGTCGGAAATACAACCTGAGAAAAACGATGAACATGCAATTGATACAAAATACTTGATTAATCCCAAAGGGAAATTGGGAAATGATTGTGACGCAGACAACAGAAGATCACAACAATAAACTGATGAAGATACAAAACACAACAAAACAACAAATAACAGAGATTAGCACCAAATAAAACAAATCCAAATAGACTTTCCATACGGAGGATTCATCTCCAGTAATCGGATCACATGCAGAAAGTCGCTGATCATTTCTATACATAAGCAGATTATGAATCATTTGCGCCCAATCAGGAGCCCATCGCTGTGCGGGGACGTCATTCCTCATCCACCTAATAAATATCAGACGATCGGATTGTGTTACTCACCTAGAAACAATCATCATTTTTATATCATGTTCGTGTCTCAGTGCCACATCTCTCCCAATCTGTCCCCAGCGAGGGTCCCAGGCACAGAGCGTACATCCGCCTCATGCCCAGCCCTGGGGGGGCGCTGTGAAGGGCGCTGTGAAGGGCGCTGTGGGAGTCGCTGTGAAGGGCGCTGTGAAGGGCGCTGTGAAAAGCTCTGTGGGGGTCGCTGTGAAGGGCTCTGTGGGGGTCGCTGTGAAGGGCTCTGTGGGGGTCGCTGTGAAGGGCGCCGTGGGGGTCGCTGTGAAGGGCGCTGTGAGGGTCACTGTGAAGGGCGCTGTGGGGGTCACTGTGAAGGGCGCTGTGAAGGGCTCTGTGAAGGGCTCTGTGGGGGTCGCTGTGAAGGGCGCCGTGGGGGTCGCTGTGAAGGGCGCTGTGAAGGGCGCTGCGAGAGTCACTGTGAAGGGCGCTGTGGGGGTCGCTCGGCTGGGTCAGGCAGGAAGAATAACTGCTAAACAAACACCGAGAATTTCTTATCGCTCTGCCAACGTCATCGCTGTCACCGTTCATCTTCCCCAATTCTTGGGAAATAAAACCGTTTCCTGGGCGAAGATTCTCCTCTCTCTGGATCTGCAGATTCTCACCGTCTTCTACCATCCATTCGCTCTGTGTCCAATCAGATGGGTCCTTGTAATACTCTGTTATTGGTGGATCTAAAGAAGATTGTACAATCACATTGTGACGTGTGTGGCCGGATTTACAGACCTGTGGATATGAAGGGCTGATAACAATAAATATCTCATATGTGGCACCCTGGCGTTTTGGCACGGTTGATAATTTTAGTTTGCCGGGTGGTAATTGTCCTGGCTAATTGTTAGGAGATCCACTGACGTCCTCCTAATTCTGGAATTGCTGCACTTCTCTCTTCTGTCACTAGGTGGCGGTATATCTGGTGACATTAGATAGACAAGGGCATAGCAAGGACAGATTAGGAATAAATGGGGTATCTCAGCCAATGGGCAGGGGTTTTCTTGAGTCCCTTGGCCTGCTGGGAGAGCCTATTTATTTGGGTGGAGTCAGGTGATCTGGGATTCTGTGCCACCTGGATGGCTGTCTGGGTGGATGTGTGTTAGGTTGCCCCGGGCTGCTAAGCCGGACGCCTGAGGGCCTATCCCGGAGATACCTGGCTGCTAGGCCGGAAGTCTGAGACCTATCCCGGGGACACCTGGCTGCTAGGCCGGAAGTCTGAGACCTATCCCGGAGATACCTGGCTGCTAGGCCGGAAGTCTGAGACCTATCCCGGAGATACCTGGCTGCTAGGCCGGAAGTCTGAGACCTATCCCGGAGACACCTGGCTGCTAGGCCGGAAGTCTGAGACCTATCCCGGAGATACCTGGCTGCTAGGCTGCCTGAGGGCCTATCCCGGGGACACTTGGTTGCTAGGCCGGAAGCCTGAGGCCTATCCCGGGGACACCTGGCTGCTAGGCCAAAAGTCTGAGACCTATCCCGGAGATACCTGGCTGCTAGGTTGCCTGAGGGCCTATCCCGGGGACACTTGGTTGCTAGGCCGGAAGCCTGAGACCTATCCTGGGGACACCTGGCTGCTAGGCCGGAAGTCTGAGACCTATCCCGGAGATACCTGGCTGCTAGGCTGCCTGAGGGCCTATCCCGGGGACACTTGGTTGCTAGGCCGGAAGCCTGAGACCTATCCCGGGGACACCTGGCTGCTAGGCCGGAAGTCTGAGACCTATCCCGGAGATACCTGGCTGCTAGGCTGCCTGAGGGCCTATCCTGGGGACACTTGGTTGCTAGGCCGGAAGCCTGAGACCTATCCCGGGGACACCTGGCTGCTAGGCCGGAGGTCTGAGACCTATCCCGGAGATACCTGGCTGCTAGGCTGCCTGAGGGCCTATCCCGGGGACACTTGGTTGCTAGGCTGGAAGCCTGAGGCCTATCCCAGGGACACCTGGCTGCTAGGCCAAAAGTCTGAGACCTATCCCGGAGATACCTGGCTGCTAGGCCAAAAGTCTGAGACCTATCCCGGGGACACCTGGCTGCTAGGCCAAAAGTCTGAGACCTATCCCGGAGATACCTGGCTGCTAGGCTGCCTGAGGGCCTATCCCGGGGACACTTGGTTGCTAGGCTGGAAGCCTGAGGCCTATCCCAGGGACACCTGGCTGCTAGGCTGCCTGAGGGCCTATCCAGGAGCAGGAGAAGCAGCGTAGGGTTGGGATTGCAGGATTGGAGTCCAAACGAGTTGCAGAGGTTCCGCCCGGAAGGAGAACCTGACGTGGTCGGAGGTAGAAGGGAAGCTGTCGCCAGTAAGAGACCAACCACCTTATTACCGGGGACCTCTGAGTAACTGAAGCAAGTACCGGAGCAGTCTTCTCACCAGCCACGGACGGTGAAGAAGTGGGAAAGCTTCAGCGGAGTGCCAAGCCAGGGACCCAGCAGGATAGCGGGGGTGACGCTTGAGGAATATACAGAGGGATGGCTGTGGAAGAGATCAGGGGATCCGGTGGTGACAGGGATCTGGAAGTCTGGTGAGAGATTGGGGGCTCAGTGAGGGAAGATCTATAGCGGGATACTGTGAGATAACAAATGGACTGTTTGGTGTTACCATGAGTTACGTTACGTATGACTACCGTTAGTGACTGTTACAAGTACAGTGCCATAGGTGACGGCGGTCCTACCTAAACAGACGTGGCATGCAGCTGGAGGCCTTTCCCTGTATAGCTGTCTACCTATAGAAGTCTCGGAGTCTGCCAATTAACATTGCATCTACCTAGGGGTGTCCTGGCCTCAACCCTCTCTCCCACAGTCTTTGTTAAGAGACAATAAATCTCTTGTTCACATTCAAAAAGTGACTGGCGCCCATCATTTCATCCTGCATCACACCAGCCAAGCCTGGTAAACCCACTCTACAAGGAAGGATGTCAGCTCTCCCTAACTCTTGAGGTCACCATTAGGCCTCTGAGGGGACTCTGCTACACGTGAATGTACCAATCTCCTTATTCTGAGTCTTGGCTTCATCCTCTGACCTTATGCCTCATCTTCGATTGATGGTGTTCTCATCTTCGATTGATGGCGCTCTTTTCCTCTCACACTTTCCAGACTCTTCCAGGGACACGCCGATTGATGGACAGCATCCTTCAGAAGTTGGAGTTTACGTGGATTCGTCCTACTCTTGGGTCCAGCGCCCTTCCAATACATCATTCATCCAACACTCACCACCAGAAGATCCATGGGACCTCAGGAATGAAATTAGGGACAATCCTGCAGAATCCGGGATGTTATGACACTAACACAAAGAGACGTTTGGGACCCCACAATTCAAAAAACCCCGATTTCACCCTAAATACCTCCTCTAATCCCTATTTTGGGAGACGAAGAGCTCCCACTGCACCAGATTCCCACACTGGTCTGAATCTCAGCCCTCCCCAACCAATCAGGCTATTCGTTCCACCGGCTTCACACCTCTCCTAACCAGATCCCCTTCAGATCCTCCCCAACCAGGTTGGTGGCTTCACTACAAGTGGAACTGCTGGAATACAATGTTCATGTATTTTGTGCGACAACCACATCAGCCAGTAGATGGCAGTGTTTATAGGTTTGTAGCTCCATCTATGGGTAACCACCTGCCTACCGGGCACTCCCCTCCCCCTTCCTGCCCAGGCCAATGTTCAGCTTTCAGCGCTGTCACACTTTGAATGACAATTTCATAGTCTTGTAACTCACAAATAGAGATTTCTTTTGTTGGCATTTAATCATCACTGGGGGGGGGGGTTATTTTTTGCTAAAAAAACAAACAAAAAAAATACCAAGAATCTTAAAAAAAAAAAAAAACATTTTTCATAGTTTGTTATAGAATTTTGCAAGCTGGTAATTTTTCTCCTTCACTGATGAGGCTGCCCTGATAGGTGGCACTAATGAGGTGGCACTAATGGGCACTGATAGCGGCACTAATAGGCAGCACTTATGGGCACTGATAGGCACTGGTGGGTGGCACTGATGGGGAGGCTCTGATGGGTACTGATTGGCAGCACTGATGGGCACCGATAGGCACTTGTAGGTGACACTACTGGGCACTGATAGGTGACACTGATGGGGAGACTCTGCTGGTTACTGATTGGCAGCACTGATGGGCACTGATGGTGGCACTAATAGGTGGCACTGATAGGCAGCACTTATGGGCACTGATAGGTGACACTGATGGGCACTTATTGGCAGCACTGATTGGCAGCACTGATGGGCACTGATTGGCAGCACTGATGGGCACTGATTGGCAGCACTGGTGGGCACTGATAGGTGACACCGATGAGGAGGCAATGATGGGCACTGATTGGCCGCACTGGTGGGCACTGATTGGCAGCACTGGTGGGCACTGATTGGCAGCACTAGTGGGCACTGATTGGCCGCACTGGTGGGCACTGATTGGCCGCACTGGTGGGCACTGATTGGCAGCACTAGTGGGCACTGATAGGTGACACCGATGAGGAGGCAATGATGGGCACTGATTGGCCGCACTGGTGGGCACTGATTGGCAGCACTAGTGGGCACTGTTGCGGACTGTGCTCCGTCTGCCTGTTTTGTAGGACTATATACAGAATTTCTAACAGGGACTTTAGTCAGAAAATGATGTCTTGCTAGATGACGTCAGGCCGGCCTCTGTCACAGGTATAGTGATGTAAAACATTAAAAATATGCACCTATAATGTGTAAAATCCAGTAATAAACGGGGTCCCCCTGCTCTGCACATGCTCAGTTGCTCTCTATTTTTAGGCACTGTAAAGGCCGATCTGCTGCTGCCAGCCTAAAGATTTGCTGCTGCTCGGGGGCTCTGGGCTTCAGCAAAATGGCCGCCTCCGACAAGAGAAAACTGGTGCTGGAGGCAAGTTACAGCACTATACTGATTTTGGTAACATAATTCTGAATGTGGAATGGATGATCCTTCCTAGAGAACATTATTTCGTATCAAGTTGTTATGGGGAAAGTTCCACCTGAAACGTTTCCATACCCGACTCTCTAACTCCGGGTGACTACATAGAGACCGGACTCCTCAGGAATCTCTGTGCCTTAATAACACAGCTCGGTATCTCAGCTTTACCATATTCTAGTAACCCATACTTCTCCAGATTGACCCTTCTATACCAGAGACTGGGGGGTCCTGGAATATTCCATCTCGGGGGGGATGATTAGGAGAAACCATTCTTTTTGACCGTCAAGCACAGCCAGCCAATCCCAAGAAGGAAACCATAAACCTAAGCAGATGGTACGGAAGTCTGGCCATATTACATAAGACGTTACCATTGATTGCAGACCGGTGATGGAGAAGTGGGGAGGGAGGTGGCACCACGTTACTTGATGTCTGGTGGACTTCTTCTCATGCTAGGTCCTTCTGAGGATCTATCTTTCACCTTTGTCACCTAATTATGAACATAACTGACCAGATTATCGATGATACCTGGTCCAATCATGAAGGTCAAAAAAGGTGGACATGGATTCCTTCTATCTGCAGGCCGAGCATTGATCCCTATGGGGCAGAGAACAATACTGAGGGGGGTGGAGCAGGGGGGGGGGGGAGGAGAACACTACTGTGGGGACGGGGAATGGGGCAGAGGACACTACTGTGATGGGGGGGGACACTACTGTGGGGGGGGGGGAGAACAATACTGTGGGAGGGGCAGA